>JASGAT010398024.1:0-12029 GCA_030220025.1 Chelon auratus
ATAGTCCGGTGCGCCTTATATATGAAAAAAGATCGAAAATAGACCATTCATTGACAGAGCGCCTTATAATCCAGTGCGCCCTATAGTGCGGAAAATACGGTAAAGAAAGAAATTACTTGGTAAATAAATGTATGTGACAATAAATGGGCCAAAAGTAGTAGTCTCAATTTTATTTTTATTGATTCCTTTGTATTATTTTCTTTTTTTACATAATTTTCTGTATTTCTGCTTCATTACTCTAACAGAGGCAAGGGATAGGACAGGAAAACAGCAGAAATGGCTACGTTCCATCAGGAGATCCTTCGGAGAGCCTAAACACACAAAAGAACATGGACAGGGCTACGTAGAGCAAACTACCTAGTGCTGTTTGAAAGATTAAGACTAATCACACCAGAAACTGACTCATCTGTGAAGCTATATGAAATACAAAAAACTATTTGTGACATTATTTTTTGAAAGGGTTAGGATCCGAACTTCACTTTAAGAGCCTGCAACTTTGGATCAGTACTGTATTTTAAATGCTCATACATACACATTAGCTAATATTTTACCATCTTTCACTTTAAGCAAGGTGACACTAGTTGTAGCAACAAATCGCTGAACTTGCACTTTATGTTTAGAGAATATTTATCAAAGTGAGAGTGATAAATTATACAATGATAATCAACCGTATGATAAATGTCATGAAACAGGTTTGTGTTCATTTATATAGCATAGTCATTTTTAATTTATTTTTTTGACTTTAAAACTTTACCTGGCAAACAAACATGCAATAATCTAAATTAATTATACAGTGGCCTATTTGTTTCTATAAAGATCTTATGTAGGAAAGAGCTAAAGTCACTCCTTGCAAATTCAGCCTTTGATAATCTAAAGAGAGCTGCTTAAGAACGTGTTTTAATTTGCATGGTAGTGACCGTACAATCAGAGGAGATCACTAGAATTACACAATGTTCCTACCACAGTGTGTGACACTGTACACTGTTTTCATGGTGAAGCTGAGGGTTGAAGTACACTTCACGCTTTAACAAAGCTATTGTTTTCTGGCTGCTTCATGGTCAGCGTCAGTCTGTCTCTTTCTTATCTCCTCTCTTTAATCTTGCACGTCTGTGACTCATCCAATGAAAACAAGAAATTACTTAAAAGTTACAACATGTGAGATAAAAGCCTTCAGGTTTTCTCCACTCGCTCTGATCTGCTTTTCGAATAAAATGATTTACTTTGAACTCTTTCCACCTGTTGCAGCACAAATCTTTGTCGTAATTTCTGTGTTTAAATCTCGTTTCTAAGTTGGTGCTTTCGCTTTAATCAACTTCTCCTTTGCAGAACCCAGCCAGAAGGTAGCAGTAAATGTTTTCACCTTTGCTCTGGATTGCTATGCTTTTAAATTACTTAAAACTTTAATAATCTCCCATGAAACTTCAAAGAGCAAACAAGTATCACCCTCTGAACGGGTTGTTCAGCAAGAAATATGCCAATTTCAGATTCAAATTTTAACCTTTCACCCTTGCCCTGAAGATCAGTCTGGGCTGTCCTTGATCTCTTAGACATTTCAAAAACAAACAAACTGGTGGCAACTGTGGAATTGCAATTTCTTTTCTAAATGAGAGTATCGCAAAATCAGTTTGACGTTGGAATATCTACTCCTTTCTCATCCGATGACAAACAAATACTTAACAAATTAAGATCACCTCAATGTGACCTTTCTATGATTCAATACTGCCATAAAACTCAATATCAGTACTGCTTACACTAGCACAACACACACACAGACATTAAGGGTTGTTACTACTGAATAAATGATGCGGTGCTGCAAAATCTCTTAATGACTTTGTTCAAAGCAGCTTCAAAACAACTTTTGATGGTACAATGACGAAGGCGCCTCTTTCATTACCGCTCCAAGCCTGTTACATACAGTTGTTCTCGCGATGTAGCTTGGGTTGATCAGAAAATCGATGGTTATCGCTTGTTTCAGAACAAGTGATAGGCGTGTTCCAAATAGTATATTATTCCTATATTAGTGGCAATGTGTCTCATTCGCTCACACACCAGTGGTATCAGGAGGAATGTCACATCCAGTTTTCTCCCCAAGAATACTTTGGCAAGGAGGGACAAGGGATCAAACTGCCAAACCTGCCAACCACCTGAGTCACAGCCACCCGGCTTCATTACCTCTCACCACTCCTTAGAGCCCAGCAGAATTCAATGCACCAGAATTTGGTTATAATCAGTTGTGACCCCAGAAGCAACCCATGCCACAAAATGTTTATTTAATTACAAATCATCAAGTCCAACACGCAACGCGCACACACACTTACACGCTAGAGAGTAAAACAACCTTGTCTGAAGAAATGACCTCTGCTAACGTCATAAAAAATATATACACGTTTTGAAGTCCTTTCCCTGTCATGCACGCGATAAATTAATCATGGGATGAGACAACGCTATTGGCTCACCACCTTGGCTAAACAATATCCTAGGGGAAAGATGCTTGACAAAGAGAAACCAATGACGGAGCTTGGCCATCTTGATACCGAATCCTCATGTTTTGATGATGCAGATCACTGTCCAACATGTTCATCCACAATCTCTTCTAGCTGTTTGTTTGGTTTTATTGAGATCAAATGAGTGTTGAATGTGCTGCATTTACATGGACAACATTTCTTCAACCCGATTGAAATCATCATCATTCTGACTAGAGATTCTAACTGAACTTTCACAAGGACGCTAAATAAAATGATCCAATAAGATTTATTATAATTATATATTAAATTATATATTATATGTCAGTGGTTGTAACCGCTTCAGAGCATCAAACCTGCAGGAAACTGAACACAAGAACTAGTTATTGTCAACACAGAATTCACATAAGAACATGGGCAAGACAAACTTGTGTTTTCAGTGGTGCTGCTCATATCGATAACCTGAAACTTGTCATGTCACCTGATGTTCACCACACATGAGCCAAACATGTACAGAAAAATTGTATTTATTCCACCCAGACAGAAACAATTGGGTCAAACCTTTAACATGTTGGTTTGTTGGTTTGATCCAACATACTACTGTCCTTTGAAACATAACAAGTGAAGGCCAAAGTCTCTGATTCACATAATTTTTTTAGAATCATCAAACTAAAGTGACCCCTCATGCCCTTTATTGAATAATTTGCATATTTTATGTTTCATTTATTCTTATCCTTCCTCCACAAAAACAACCAACAAACAACAACATTTAAATAAACTGTGTGGGCAACAGGATAGGGACATAAAACATAATCTAAGGAAAAATTACGCATGAAAGGCCAAAATACATAAGTCAAAAAATAAGTCATTTGTTTAGTGAGTATACATTGGAATTGTATCTGTGTGTTTGTATGCGTGTGTGTGGTTGTAGGATGCTGATGCTCCTGGCAGCAGGTCCGTACACTTCCCCTGTCATGACCAATCATCGTCATGAAGACCGCAGCTCCCCCACACACCACCTCCTTTGCTCTCTCTTGTAATACGAGGGTCAGCGCTGCAGTCACCCATACCTGTTATTCTCTTTGCTTTTATATACACACAGAGTGGAAGACATCAACAAGAACAAGAAAAATTGTACATAGCAAGTCCTTCACTATGCTCGGACATTTCAACCTCGGGAAAGAGCCACATACTCAGTGGTCCTGATCATAATCCAGACATGCTTGTGAGTGTTCATTGAATGTGTACTTGCTTCATGCGTGCCCTCCAAATAAACTTGCCGAGCTACACTGGGGTGGGGGCTCAAGACGTTGCGCTGCACACATTTGAAAATATAACACCACAACTTAATTAGCTTATCTTTTATCAGCGTCATAAATGTGTACATGTATGATATTATCTACGCATTTCTGACCAAATGCTGTAGCTACAAACTAAAAATATAAAAATATAATATTTAATTATAAAGTAAAAGTAAACATTCGGCCACTGGAAAATTTCAGCCAAAAATGGCCCAAAAGTAGCCTGACGAGCCAATAGGATAGCGCTACAACCAATCAGAGCAACGAAGAAGGTGACGTAGTCACCTAGTCGGAAAAGATAGTTCCTTTCTCAGAGAAAAGCTTAACTTCAAGTCTTTCAGAGTGGCGGCCAAAGCCGATTCGAAAGAAAGTTGTTCACTAGCAGCAGCCATCGCTCTGGTAGTTCTAGCAGGATGGGGAATTCACGCGTAATTCACGGAACATATGGTCGCAGGTCACTCGTCATCATGTTAAGCCCGCCCACCGACTCGTGATTGGCCTGGTCCATCTTGGATTTTTCGAAATCTCAAGTCAACGGAGAGTAACTAGACTGCCCCTGGAAGCAAATGTAATTTGCTGCCGCTAGGGGTGCGTCTAGATTCTAGGCTAGCCCAAAAGTGCATTTTCGGCCAAAAGACTTTAATCACCGAAACAACACAGCATCTTATCTTTTGGTTTTGGACCATCTGCTTTAAATTTACTCAACATTTAATTATGTACAAACATGGCTAACGCTAGCAGACCAAGACAGGTGTGTGCAAGAAATGTTCTGGGATGGAAATTTGTTGTCCCCTAACATACTAGACTGAAACTTGCAGTCTCACATTTAGCTCAGTGAGTTTGGAGTTGAGAAAGAAGCAATATAAATGGCTATTTTTCTTTTAATACGAAACATACTCACATTTAGCTCAGTGAGTTTGGAGTTGAGAAAGAAGCAATATAAATGGCTATTTTTCTTTTAATACGAAACATTAAAACTGCTCCATACCCACCGCCACAATTTTCATCCTAATTTACCATAAGCACGTCTTAATAAGCAGGCGCAGGTGTAAGTTGATTTTACACAGTTAACTCTGCTGTGGATAATTCATGTTACACACAATAACATGCTGCTTTGAATGTCATGATTAACTTAGCATAATACCAAAGCTAATCACAACCTACTGTATACATATGCCCATATCCAGGGACATGCTGTGTTATAATTTACAGAAAAGAAAAAAAACCATTATTTGGTGTTTAGCAGCTTTGTAACAAAAGAGACACTTGATAACACCTATCCTCTCCATTAGGAAGACCATAGATAATCTTTTTAACGCTAGGGGTTGCACGACTTCAGATTCTTTAAATGCGATGTGATGTGATGTGATGAAAGTCAAGGCGACACCGACTTGTCACTGATGACGTCACCAATAAAAACACAGCAGTGGAAGTAATACTTTGTAACAATGAAATATGGATTCTTGAACTGAATATATGTACTGAGAACAGACAGCACATGTGCTACGTACTGTACAGATATGTATAGCCTATATAAAAAAAAAGCTGCAACTCAGCACCATCACTGGCATTAAATAGTAGCCCACAACGTGTTAGTGGAGCCAGTTTAAAAAGAAATGTAGTATATTGACTGCTGTCGAGAGGATTTGGACCATTCCTCTGCTAGCGTTAGCAGATGCCTTTTCAGATGAGTGTGCATTGCAGTAGTACTTTTGTTGTATTTCAGGACTGACTTACATATTTTGCATGACGTGGTAGCATGGGCTTCGTCTTTAGCAAAGTACACACGTGGTGAACTGCTGGTAGATTGCTGCAATAACACACTGGTCACCCACAAACTGACTAGTCAACTAGTCTGTACAACCTATAAAGACCACTACTTTCAGTCACAGAAATTTGTGTTGAAAACTATTATTCATAGAAAAGCTATCTTTTGGCAGACAGCAGGAGTCCTGCGAAAGTCCCTGTGGTCCCCATCTCCTGCGATCCACTGGATTCTCAGACCTCGTAAAAATAACAATTCAACTTCCTGATGAATGATGAATGATTGCACAGAAACGTGTAAAGAGCTACCACAGAATCAGCAACAGCAAGGAAATCAGGAAGGACTGCAGCTTCTTCACAAGCTTGGTCCAAACTTAATTGAGGGGAAAAACCTGGAGGACTTTGGAGATCTGGCAGTTCTGAGATAATAAATTATACAAGTAAGGGGAAACAGAATAACTGTCTGGATGATTTAATTCATGACTATTACTACTACAAAGAAAACAAGACTGCGAAAACATACAGTTGCCTGTAAGTTTTGACAAACTTGAGGAAGGGCCCAAGCTTGATCTAAGTAAGATCATACTGAAAACATCCTTTATTATTTATTATACCATACACTGGTAGGAGATCCACAGTAGTGTACAGCACATGCTATAGAACACGGACCACCTAAGAAACAACAGTCTCTGTCCTTTCCTGTGGATGCACTCAGTGTTATCTGTCTAGCCCAGCTGATTGTGACTCCCAGGTCCCTTTTTAATGTCCACTCTTTCTATTTACTTGATTGTAATGAGAGTAAGGGGATGGGGTCAAAGCTATGGTGTTGGCAGGGTGGAGCTGTAGGATTCTTCTAACTCAATCAGGTGAAGCTATCTATCGCCCCTCTGTATTTATCCTCACTGATGCAGCCCACTAGCCTGACGAGCCAGACCCACATTAAATGTAGGGTCTGGGCACTCTCCATAGACAGGGCTCAACCGGAGGGGTGGGATAAACGGTTGTCTTTCAAACTCCCTCTCCACGCAATAGGATAGCGCTACAACCAAGCAGAGCAACGAAGAAGGTGACGTAATTAGAGTGACGGAAAAGAGAGTTAAGAAAAGAACCATAGACATATATAGATAGACGCAACATTGAGCGCTGCTGTCTACTAGAGCGGTGTGCCTACAGGGCAGCCATCTTGGAACAGGGCCACTCCCTCCTACAGTGCATTACATCTATGGAGGAATGGAGTTTCTACACAATAAAAGTGATCATAAATCGCTCAGATGAAGTCCGGCATCTTTTCTTTACAATCCTCTCTCAGAAGCTAGTCTGCTGATAACATTAAGTAAAAATTGTATTTGGGTAGCAAAACCATATTTTTATCATAGCTATACGTGTGACGTTTTTAACAGTTCAATACGTTTTGAAATCGGTCCAAAATTCAGCGAATAATTCTACTTTGAGATTGAGGAGTACCTCTACCTCCTTCGTATGTTCATGCACCACTGCCTCTGCGAGCCCTGTACCAAGATGGCGGCGCTTTAGGCATGTCCCTCCACAGTCAATGTCGCATCTATCTATATATGTCTATGAAAAGAACAACCTCAGTGCAGTTCTTCAAGTCTTTCAGAGTGGCGGCCAAAGCCGAAGTTGTTCGCTAGCAGCAGCCATCGCTCTGGTAGTTCAAGCAGGATGGGAAATTCACACGGAATTCACGGAACTTATGGTCGCAGGTCAGTCGTCATCATGTTAAGCCCGCCCACCTACTTGGCCTGGTCCATCTTGGATTTTTCGAAATCTCAAGTCAACGGAGAGTAACTTGTAATTTGCTGCCGCTAGGGGCGCGTCTAGATTCTAGGCTAGCAGCCCACAGCAATCACTGATAAACTTCTGGAGGAGGTGTTTTCAAATTGTTAGTTTTGTTTCAAGGACTTTATGAAATCCCATCAATTGCAGCTAAATCTTGCGATCATCCAATATTATAAAGGGGAGTAAAAATATGTTAGTTTTAGGAGCATGCAGTGTTGTATTGCATTTTGTCTGCTTTGTCTAGTTCTCAGTCACAGGAATATGATGGTGTGCTCACATAACTCCATGGAGGAGCTATATCAATATTTATATTTACACACACACACACACACACACATATATATATTGATATTGATATGGCGTGTTGTAGATATGTGTGTGTGAATCTAAGTTGATCATGACAGCTGCTATAGGTTCCAGGGCACCAGAGCTAAACAGGCTTCATCCACTGCACCATCTCTCTATTCTACTCTCACCCTTTTAATCTCTTACTACCCCTGTCTCCCGACTGTCAGCATATTTTCCTTGCTGTATTGGCACAGTGCATTGATAATATTTGTTGAGCTTAAGTGGAATTTTGGTAGCTGCTCAAGCCGACACGCAGCCTGCGCTACTACAATGCATATTGTGGTGGAGCAGGTAAGGCTGTCACCGTCTGCTGCAGGTAAAATATGTATTATATACACGTTTAACACATCTACTGGAAAAGGTACCAGCTTTGTTTGGGAAGGTTTTATGTTATCAGGAATGTGCTATGAGCTATGAGTTATTAAACACTAAGCACTGATCCAAACTTGATATGTTTAGATAAGTCTTGTGAAGCTGGTTTAATGTTCTGCTCCCAGATTTCCAGTTTTCCGTTCACTTTAGTTATTGTGATGAAGATGAGTGATCATTATGTGTAGAAGGTTAGTTGTATTATAAGGTGGCCAGGAGAGCTCAATTCACTGCGAGTGGACAAAACCCAAGCAAATGAAGAAAACATCTTGACTACCTCAACAATACAGATGCAGCGCTTAGAAATTAGAGAAGCGCAACTATTCAGAGAAGGGCTGCACCAAGTGCAGACCCTAAAGGACACATTTTCAGGGGGATGCTTAAAAGTGATGGATAGAGCTGTGACACGTTTTTACACAGTTCATTTATTCGGATTATTCGAATTAGTGGGTTAATAACAAGCTAAAGCCACACATCCACCCAAGCACCCAGAAACTTATTTGAAGCATCTCAAACGTCTCTTCAGACCGTTTCCACAGTTCTCCAAACACACACAAATAATAGGCAGATTAGTCAGCTGACAAACATTATGTATGCAGAAAACGGATATTTTTACATGTTATTTTAAAGCACAGCTATCCAGCAACTTGTCCTGGCCAGTGGGAGGTAGTAATGCAGAAGACCATACAACCATGGCTGTGTGATGGACAGGTGCCATTATTTGTCCGAAGTATCGTAGGCATTAAGCTGCTGATCGTGACCTATTGCTTTGCAGTAGTAGATGTAGCCAAGCAGATTCAAAACACCCAAAATGCTAGACTTAAAGGATGGGAAAAAACTTTAAACTGTAAACCTGAAACAGAGACTTTTTGAGAGGTAAAATACCTTCCTTGGAACATAATTTAGGCTCTGCTTCCTGTTGTGGAAATGCACAGAATACCTCCAACGGCCTCAGGGGAATATTTTCAGCAGTGAAATTGCTATTAAAGTGATAACATTAGGTTAATATCAGATATTTGCTATGATAAATGAATTGTACATTTAGAATGATACATTTGTGGTTTTGTTTTCTAATTTAGCACTGAGCTTTTAGGGCTAATTGTGTGTCAGTCAACAGGAATGACCGTTCTTCAGCTTCTTCAATGTTCTCTTCACCACTAACCACCTTCACCTGCATCACAAATGTATACCATTCTCAATTCTTGTGATCCCCACATGGTATCTGTGTGTATATACTAAGGAATTAAAATGCACATCATTTACATTATACATAGTTCTGGTGGCATTTGGTAGACTTTGTAGCTACATTTAAACCCCTAATGTACAGTCAAAAACTGAGCTCAAGACGCAATGTGAGGAAAAAATATAGTTCCACATGGATTGTGGTTGGCTACATTGAGGGTCATGTCAAAAGCAGCATGTACACTACATATGGTGGCAGGCAAAACACTTGAACTCAGTGTCATATTTTCCCAGCGTCAACACACATCAGCTCGTAAGAAAAACATCTCAACCACCATTCCCTCACTACATTTTCTGTTATGGCATGTCGTCTGCTGTAGTTTAGTGGTTACAATCCCAATGAATGAAGAGAAAAACTGAAAATCACCCGAAGCTGTTAGGTCCCACAATCCCAGAGATAATATTAAAAAAAAGGGCATTGCCTGGTGTCCCAGAGATATTTGTTCTACAAGTGAGGAATCTGGTAAAATAACACGCGCACATATTTAGGACAACAGTTATTTCATGGTGCAGATATTTTGACTTAGCTGAATTTTCCAGTAACAGCTGCCCAATCATATATTTGCATGTTTTATTCAAGCAGCTGCTTTTACAAAGTTAAGTAAAAACATTATCGGGGAAATTGGTTCCTGGGTTGAAATGGCAAATCGATTTGGCATTTCTGCCATTTCTAGGGTCTAATCTGGCTGCCATCTTACCAATTTTCTCTCCCTCGATTAGAGGTCGGGTCTTGCCATTTCCACTGGAAATTCACCACCAGCTCCTTGAGCATTATTTAACTTTAATGGCAGGTGCTTATTGGAGTTGGTAAATGTATTTGTCCTATCTTTTCTGCAGAAGGTTGCCTTACACTCACCGTAGAACATAACATTAATGGAAATGTAACTTGTCTGGTTACTATATGAAGACTATATGTCCACCTCTGTGGTGTCAATGAAATGGACTTGAAAATGTCACTGTAACAAAATACAGTGGTGGGGTGGATGCTATAATTAGGAAAACAATGTTATTCTATTTCTATGACTCATACAACTAAGCATAAGGGTCTCACCAGAGTGTTTGTGGACCATCACCTTTAATTACATTGGAAGTGCTAATTCTTATGTATTGTAATTCTTATGTATTGTGTCAATGTTCTTACCTGCAAAGTCATAGGTCATTCATGGTATCACAGGGTAGATCAGGACACCCCTTAAAACTGAAATGAGTACCTCTAACGCAGAAAATCATTTTTACTCTTCACTGTTTTCAGCGTGCCTCCAGAACACCTCTCTCAAAGCTGAATTCAACCCAGTGAACTATAGCAGATGATAATCCCTTCATTTCTAGTTACCTGCTGCTGTAAGGCTCAAAATTCTCGAGTGTAACGGGCAAAAACATACTGACTGCTGTCAAACAGTGCAGAAAGGAGTAAAATATGAATCACTTGAAAATATGCCCTCACATCTCATCATTATCAGACAGATAGAGGCAAGATTAAAGTGGCTGTGGCCTCTGTAAATCCAATTATTCTATTTTCATACAGCTGCATATCAGCAAGGTCAGAAATGTATTGCAGCATATACTGGACAAAATACATGCAAACACCATAAAAGGCTCCTAGTTAATGACCCAGTATTAATAGAAACATAAGAGCTGCTTTCTGTATCCATCTTATTCGCTTGTGTCTTGAGGAGAATGTGTAAGTCTGTGTAGCTCTGAAGCCAGGATGTAGGGAAACCAAATGTCGAAAAGTTATTTGACAACATTGTTGTAGTTATGTCAGCTGTCAAACTGTGTTCTTGTGTGTTCCGTACAAACATTCGTCCAAAGAAGTTTTCCCAGACAAGTTCTACTGATACCTGAAAAGAAACCAAGGAAAGATGCTCAATTCAAAGTAGAGACGATAGATGGAGAGATGAGGACAACATGAACAGGAGAGGCAACAGAGAGACGTGGTGTGGAGTGAACTTGACCAGGTGAGCTGTCCTGCTCTAAAACCTGAAGTGGATAATGGCTAATCTCTCACCCGCCACTCAGACAGCATCGTTCTGATCAAAAACAGAACAGCCATTTCACACATTTATTTAAAAAAAAAAAGGGGACTGCAAGGTTTCAATTTGATGCCACAGAGTGCCTGATCAAAAATGTTCTATGACATTATACTGATGCATTTTTCTGCCTTGACTCCTGCATGTAACATTAGAACAGCTAGCACAATATGAAAACCAGTTGTGGGAAACCATCCCTTGTTTTGCAGGTTGTAGTAGTGTAGTGTAGTGAGTATTCCATCTTTGACTAACTAGAGCTTATTCAGAATCACCAGTTAACCTAACGTGCATGTATGTGGAATGTGGGAGGAAACTGGAGCACCTGGAGAAAACCAACGCAGGCACAGGGAGAACGTGCAAAATAAACCTAAAAGGGGCCCAGAATGCAAACGGATCACAACCTGAATACAACTAATTGTGAATACCTTTAAATAAGCTTGCCATTTGCTCACCAATTTCATGTTATGTCAGCTTTGGTTTTATAGTATTGTCGTTCTATACACACACACACGTTGGCGTAAACAGACACAGTTCTTATCAGAATTTCAGTCTGGTAACATGCCATTTTGATTTCATTATGGGGCGTCTTTAGATTGACACAGAGAAAAAAAAAATCAGCTGTGTGTTGTTGGATAGTCCCACAACTAATCAGATCGACAAATGCCTTAATCGCTGGTAACCATTTGTCGTTAACACAGAATCTAGCTGAATGAAGC
>JASGAT010398025.1:0-18616 GCA_030220025.1 Chelon auratus
AAACAGATCTATTAGCCACAGGCAACACAGCTTAATGAGCTACTTTCTCTTCTGTGTGAGGCACCATCTCTCTGTAGCTCTTCTATCATTATAGTGGGGTGTTACAACACTCTACATGCACAGTCCCATAAGCTGGTTATGGGAGGTGGAAAGCCTTGTGGACACTCATTGGGTTGTCTTGCTCAATGTAGGCAACTAACTACATGCATTTACTTAGAGTAACAGCGGAGAAAAAGATGTTATTTCCATCACATGTATTAAAAATGGTCAGGTCAGTGACCACATCTAGGTGAGACTAGCATACTCTGCAGGTGTCTCACACCCATGACGTGCATTTAACACACTGCAACACTATCATAGACAGCTGTGCGAGTAGAGGTGGCGTACATGATGGGATTAAAGGAGCGACAGTCATTTCTGTTGTGTGAAATGGTTCAACTGTGGCACAGTGACCTCGCTAGCGTTCAGGGAACTCACTGTACACAGGATTGCAATGTCGTGTTTGGTGTTTAGCACAAGCTCATCCGCATGGTGTGTTAAATGGTGCATATAATGTTCTCTAAGCAGATCATAACAATGCTTTCATGTGCTTTCATGCTCATCATTACAATTATGTCAACATACAAATGGTTCGTAGCCGGGTTCCTTCATAACCAACAACCACAGCTTTGTGTTGCTTTCGTGCTGGATATAAAACTGAATGAAGCCTCCGACACTTCACCCTGAGGTTTCTTAAAGAGCAGTTCAAAGCTCAGCGTGATGTCTTCGACCGTCTGACAGTGCTTTGTTGCACGCTGTGTGACCAGCTTGGCAGAGGATCACTCCACCTAAGTCCAGGCTAAACAACAAATGCGTAAACAGGTGAGTGAAGCTGAGGCAGACGGCATTGACACTGTAAATGGGTGAGTTATATAAAGATTCTCCCCCAATACAGTTGCCATGAATGTGGAAATTAGCAGTCTTTTGTACCAGGCTGTGAACCAGCTTATTGCTGGAGCCAAGTGGACATTTGAGGAACTGTCAGTTTTATTTTCCAGTCCTAGGTTGTAGTCTGTTGCAGTAAAATGTTATGGCGCTAATTAAAATAAATACATGCAGGATTTTGGTAAGATATTTTGTTTTTTCTAACAGAATAAAACATTAAATCACCCTTACTTTAACTATAAACAACTATTTACCAGAGATTTCAGTCATATCATTTCAACTATAATCCCTTTTCATTCAAGTCCACCAGTGCTTCAGTTACCACAGTAGTAAGGCTACGCTAGTTAAATTTCGGTTTCTGTCCAAAGAGAACAGTGACCTTTAACCACTGACCACTACATTATAATCTCTTCATACTTGAGGTAATTTCTTCACATTTTGCACAAACATTCACTTTGACTCAAGGTGTTCCCAACATATCACATTCACATCTGGGTTGGCAGAACGGACAATTGGAAAACAAAACGCCTCCGGATATGGATGTCGAAGATGCCAAGACATAAAAATACAAATCACTTTTGGTTTAGGATTCAGTAGAGGGCTCTTTCATCACATAACACTAGGATTGGGTAAGGTACTAGATAAAGTCAATGACATCTACTTTAATTAGAGCGGACAGTTGCTTTAAAACTGCCTTGTTTAATTCAGCTTCGGCGCAATAAGAGCTTTACAGTAACTACAGACATTTGTTATGCTAAATTAGAATTAAGTCCACAACTCCATCTTTCATATGTGTCATATGTGTGATTTGGGTTATTATACAGTTGCCATAAATATTGTCTCTATCTTAGGTCATGGCCAGAAATGCAATATAATCATTTTACTTTCTGAGAAAAAAAAATGCTGTTATTGCATTGCCCTGTGTATATCTGTTCCTCTATATGTGATTTTCAATAAAGATATGTGTCAGTCAACGTGTCAGACAGGTTTCTTATTAGAGTCTCAATAGCTGACCATCCCCCTCAGAGTAACTGTCATCATCTACAATTGCGCAACAGACTTAGTTCCTGTTTTCTTGAGGTAAATGTTTTAGGTTCACAAAAATCTCCTTCACCAAATTAAAAAATATTATATCAGCAGACACGCAGGAATAGTATGTAAAGGGTTACCTTGAGAACGCATCCTCGAGTCCATCCTCCACATCCTGTTGAGACAACAATATGAATCAATACACAAAGAGCTTCAAATTCTAACCCTGCTGCTTCTGTACTTCAGCCTCTACTGGGTGAGTTGTTTGCGGTGACCTGTTGTATTCAAATGATACATCAGTAAGTTGTGAAATGCTTCAGTGAAATACAACAAGTAGTACACAACTGCAGCAACAGTAACACAGGAAAGTATTAAGATTGAGTTGAACCAGTCATTAAAGGATCATTTCCCCAATAAAAGGAAAATCAAATTAGGGAAAATGAGTAACAATGAATACAGTGGGATTTCAAAGCATGAGCTCTGTCTGTAGGGAAGATATTCTAATGAATATGGTGTCACCTAGTGTTGAACATCTGTAATTGAACATCAGGATGGTGAATGCAGGAAAGTACTGTAGCTTACATCATACTCAAGGCGAATTCATTATATAATTTACTGTTAACCTATAGTATGTAGAGCACAAAGGAGGTCAGTGTCACCCAACTTTTGACAGGGTGGTGCATGGTGAATGTGCTTCAATACGTCCTGGAGGATGGCAGGGAAGTGATTGAATGTGATCTGAATGAGACCAAGAGTACAATGAATTTTATTTACTACTCTAAAATATCTGCAGGATATTCCACGTGTGTTGAACACGACCACATATTTCATGCAGAATGTGTTCATGGAAAATGTTTGACTCATTCTGTTTTTGTAGGCGCGTTCCGGCTCAAGTACTGCCCTTATTAAGCAGATATAGGAACTAGGAAGTGATCAGTTCTTTATCAGTGTCTTTATATCTTTATATGAGCAGTGCTTTCACTATGAGTTTCATGTATTCCGAGTGACTCAGTGTTTAACACTCTCAGAGTATTTTAAAGGCTGAGAGAGCAACCTACCCAAGAGTCATGTTTGATTGGTCGCCTTCGACTGGGGTTACTACGAGGTGAGGGCGAGCTGAGTGAAGCGGAGAAGAAGGGCCTCCGGAGCTTCTCCTCCATCCCAACGGGCTTATGCGCTGTTGGATCTGTGGGAGACGGCAGGTGTGGGTGAGAGGCTGACAAGGTATAAAGTAAAAGAGGGAGACAGATGAGAGGAAAAGGACAGAGCAACATTCGGACACACAACAGAAAGGAGAGGAAGTGAGACTTGTCCGCTTTTTTTTTCTCCAGCACAGAGGTGTAACCTCACACCTCAAGCCTGTGGTGGTCGCAACAGGAAGAATTTAATTCATCTCTGTAGAACTTTCTGACTCAAGTCACTGCAACGGTCTTTGAGACTTTGGCACCTGACTATACTTTTTCTTTTAATGGAAAGAACCTGGGAAGTCCAGTCATTAACTAACAACAGAATGAAGTCTCATTTTGAAGATCCTTTGACCCTCTGTGGAGCAGTTTGACCTTTAGATCCTAACCTATAAGTGTCATGGTCATTGGAAAGTGCCTAAAATCCAAAAGTGACTAATGAGTGGAAGATAATTAGGTGATTTGTCCTCAGTGTGGCTAAGAAGTGACTGATGTCAGGTAATGTGTTAAAGGGTGAACGTTCATCTACAATATTACAAGTCTGATTCCAGTGGGTAACCTGCAACATAACTAGAAAGGCCATTATGCAACTGACTATAGCAGCATTTACTTAATGACACTAGGACCTTGAGTCTGGAAGAACTTCCACCTGTGAGAATGAAAGTATGTACTCTAAATCTGCATCTAATTAAGGTTTCACTTCAGCGACTGCAACAAATAACTGTTGTCTTTTTCACAGTACTAATCAGATCTCATCAGTGACAAGCTGATTTCTTTCACCACAGTCATTCAGCATGTTGAAATTAATTAACAGAATTACAAAACCAAGACCAACAACTGTTACAACTTGTGCAGGAACAAAATCCATTTACAAAAAAGTAATTAAATAATGGTAATATTATTTACTTAGATATCCACCTAAAGAACAGTGCATTCAAGTTAGCTGTGGCCTGCTATGCCGAAAATTAAAAATCACGCTATCTCTATTGTTATCCTTTGTAAAATAAGAATCAGCTGTATTGTGATGAACTGTCTTAGAGTGCAGATGTTCAGTGATGCAACCTTTCAACAATATAATCACATCTCTATAATATGCAGAGACACACAATGGATAAGGAGGACAAACTAAAATGAAGTTACCTTCTGGAACACACTGACTGTCTGTTGTCTCTGTCTGCCCGTGGCCTGCTGCACAGGAGCAGCAGGTCCGGGACTTCTTGCTTTTATCTGTGAACAGAGAAACCATCCTTCAAACCAAACCCACAGGAAACTAGAGGATTTATGATGAGGCAATTCAAGTAGCAGGAAGTTAAGCAGTGTGTCAACATTGTGAAATAATGTAAAAATGAACTTGACAACCAACAGAACACCCAGTTAAATTAGTCCCACACTGTATGGTTTATAGAATCATTTAATTTAATTGTGTATAAATTATGATACTTTTACAGAATAGTTCCAAATACATCTCTTCTCTGTTCAAGAGGCATACCTTCCTGAGCATTCTCCCAAAGATCGAGGGCTACTTTAAAGGCCTGGGCTACTGTTAATGTGACAGCCTGAGCCTGGATGGAGGAAACAAGAAACAAAAGATAGGGTTAGGATTAAAAAATACATTAGAAATAAAATATCAGAAGGTATTTTTTTTCTGGAATCAAAAGTTCTAACTGTCTATAAATGGATATATTTCTATAGAACTGACAGATTTAATTTATTACTCAAAAATATATTCAATAGTTTTCAGCAAAGCTGTGATGTTCTTCATAAAGTTGCCACAAGGTGGAGCCACACTCCATGCACCGTCATTGGTTTCTCAATTGCAGTTTGTTAAATATAAAAAAAAAATGGACCCTCCAGCTGAAGTCTAATAGCATTTGTTTAACGCATCTGTCTAAACACTGATATAAATGAGTATGTATAACAAAAAATCACACTTACAATTTTCTTCTTTTGGCAGAGGAACGCGTGGCACTCAAGTGTCTCACTGAACTGACTCTGAGAAACGTAAGCAAAGACCTTATCCTGAGTTTTATCTGCTGTGCAGTAGGAGATTCTGGAAGACAATAAAAAATACATTATTATTATTTTATGAACTGGAGACCTGTCCAGGGTCCCCCCCCCCCCACGGCCCCTCACAGGAAGATGAATGAACTGATGAATTAATTAATGAATTCACTTAATATGCACATTTATAAAGAATAGATGAATACTGGCAGCAGGTAGGGACACATTTTTAATCAAGTGTCCACAAACAAAACAAAGGACAACATGTACCGCACCACTAATCAACCATCACACATTAAGGTGAGCTACACTGCATACATGTCAATTTAGGCTGTAACTTTGCCTTTGTGCCTATGAAGCTTATGCATATGCATAAGCACACCAGTCATGGCACGAGAGCGGTGGTCATGAATATTATGATTTAGTCCCACAGCTAGTGGAGCAGGAGACTAAACGAGCAGCAGTGACATCAATAAGAGATGCTTGAAGCTGCAGGTACTTCACATTTTGGATAAAGCCTGCGTTTTATGAATAACAATGATAAAATATTGCTTTGTGGGTCCAAGGTTTTCCAAGCGCAATGCACACGGTCGACTGAGCCTGAGATTCTGAGTCAAGTAGAATGATAACGTACACACACTGAAACATATGATGAGTATATGTTTTTGTGCTCTATTTAGGTAAACAGTTTGTTATTCCTCAGACTTTTGAGATGAGAACCACTACAGAAAGGCATGTTAAACTGTAGGAAATCAGCTCCAGGACACTGCTCATTTCTGAAATAACCTCTTTGACGGTTAAATAATACATTGCACCTTCTTATCAGCCACAGAAAAATTGCCCTATGATGTAGGTACATTTTGTTGAAATATCTTCTTTCTCTTGTCAGTGGGAAATGGAATGTCCCAAGCTATGAATTGATCTCCACCGTGACCATATTGCACTTGAGACCTCGTTCCCGGCAGTCACACTGAATCTATCCCACATTTAATATCTGGTTTTCCAATTGTCTGCGAATCCAGTCACAGCCAAGGCGTTTTCAATGGCTATCTCAAAAGCCAATCTGGACAAAGTCCAGCACACCGTTTTGTTCTCGCACAACAGCTTGTATGGGTTCACAGAGGATGGATTTGCTTTGTCAGATTCTGTGCAGGCTATTTGAGACTGTATCGATCTGGAGTCATCGTGTGTGCCTGTCTGAGGCTGTTACCTGAACCAGCAGAGTGCGTCGTGTTTACCGCTTTAAATAGATGAGCAAACACACAGTGAATGATGCACTTGACCTTTGTCTCTATAATTAAAAATACTGCCTTTATTTTAAGCAGCACAAGGACTCATTGTAGAAGCAACTCTCAAATTATTTAGTTATTTTTCACTAAAACAGAATACATGAGAGTCTGTCAATGCATGCTGACTCAAGGGCACCCACTCTAGCAAACACATTCCTCTGGCTGTTCCTCTGTTTTACCAGTTTATTGGAGCTGCACCCGAGGTGAGTTGTAGGGTACAGCACAGTATACAAATATTATTAACTGATGTTTGTAGGACCACTGTTTGAACATACACTGATCAGGCACAACATTATGACCACCTTCCTAGTATTGTGTAGGTCTCCCTTGTGCCTCCAAAACAGTTGTGACTCATCAGAGAATGGACATGGGCCTTCTGAGGGTGTCCTGTGGTGTCTGGCAACAGAATGTTGTTAGTGGGGGCCTTCGGCTTCCCATGGGTTGAGGGGAGGATCTCTGTGGATCATCCCACAGATACTTGATCAGTTTGGGATCTAGTGAATTTGGAGGCCAGGTCAACACCTTGTGCTGTTCTTCATGTTTTTTTAGTTGTTCCTAAANTGTTTTTGTGTGTGTGTCTGTGTCAGTCTGCATCCTGCTGGGGATGGCTGCTGCCATCAAGGAGTGTTATTGCTATGGGGTGGGCGTGCCTGGTCTGGTCTAGGTGGGTGCTACATGTCTAAGTAACATCCACATGAATGCCAGGTCCAAAGGTTTCCCAGCAGAAAAGGTCAAAGTTATTTACTTCTCTTGCCAGTGGTTTTAATGTTGTGGCTGATCGCTGTATACGTATTGGGATTTATGGAATTGTTTATAAGAAGCATTATGAGTGTGTTTAGTGTACTTTATAGTGCTGACATTATTAAATAACATATTCGCCTCTCAAAGCCACCTAGCAAACAATCATGCTAAAGTAACCTGCTGTTCTCTGTCTTGTTTGAGCTGCTATGTCCTGTTAAGAGCCAATCTGTCACTGAACAGTATGCATGCTATCCTGTTCAGGTTAATGTTTCATTCACTAGTTCTTCCTACATTGCCAGTTTATGACAGCCGCTGTGTTTGAACAGCCTGTGGCGAGCCAATCTGTGACTGATGAGTATGTATGTATGCTCCCCTGTTCAGGAAATACACAGCACCATTCAGAGATAAACCAGCCTCCTGGCCATCATTTGCAACACAGCTCAGAGTGGAGGGGCTGTTTGCACCAGCCAGTTACAGTGAAGTGTAGCTGAGCTTGGTTACAACTGCATTCAGCAGTCTGTGGATCACAGTCTAATCTACAACAGTAAACTGTATCGAAAGAGGAACCGGACTCATTAGCTGAGCCACTTCAAAGCGGGTGGGCACCAGAAATGAAGTAATTTATCAAATAACAAGCATGAAATCACCAGCGCTCACATCCCTCTCTCTGATTGTTTGCGGGCTTGCACCACAGATTCATGACCCACATAGCAATGCCCAGGACACCCAGCGCTGTGTTTTACCCCCTCTTCCTCGGCACTTGAACTTATATTTGTAATGAATTAAAATGAGCAGTGAAAAAGTTGAAAGGGTTGACCTATTTGAGAAGACGGAATAACAAGCTTGATGTAAACAAAGTCATGCATCTTCTCAACACAGACTCGGATGTCACTGAGATAACAGCTGCTTTGAACGGCCTATAATATTTTGCACAACCTGAATTTCCCTAACTTTAGTGGACTATTATTTAAGCATCGACATGTTTGTTGCACGAATCTTAATGATTACATTAATAATGAATAAAATCATGCGTAATTTACAATGATTGACATGGCCGTAGTAATTAGAAATAATAAAGCAGTTGGTGAAAGAATCTGTTGCATAAAGGTTATTCAGTAGCTGCCACCTATCTGAACTTTTATTTTCTTTTTAAAACTCTCAGAAATCCTTTTTTTTATACGGTGTTTACTGGAATATAAAGTTCTGACTGTTTGGTTTCACAAAGCATAAATCTGTTCATTATTCACAATATGCTGTTAGCGCTTCCAGAGCATTACGCTGTGAGCAAAATGGGCAAATAGGTCAGTGCCCATACAGTGCACGTCTGACTAGCCAGCGCCCCCAAATCCTGTATAATGCATCTATGACTGAACTGTGCATAATATAGCATGTCCATATTGAGCAACATGATAATTATTAAATTCCCAAAAGCACCACAACAAGAAAGAATCCCATAAATATGAATTTATCATGCTTCTGTAGATAACCTTGAAAATTGTAATTAAAATTATCCAAATCATTTATAATTGCCAACAAAGGCACCTTGCTGGATTGGATAATGAGAGGCAAAAACACAGGTTTCTTCAGCTTAAAGTTCCCTTAAAATAAAACTTTGGAACACATTTTAATCACTGCCACTAACCTGACACAGAATAGGTGACATTCAGTAGACGGGCCTCAGCTTGAAACGACAACGGGAGAAAAATAATTGACAGTATCACAGAGTTTCCTCTAAGCTTGAACAACAGAAGCTGAGCTGTCAGTCTACATCATATCTCCAGAGGGGCTCTCTGGACCGCAAGCCTTTGATCTCCTCGCTGTGTAGAGCACCGGTATTTGTGAAGCAGAGGAGAGGGGGGGATCATTGCAAATATTTAAATATTAACAGTACAAAGGCTCAATGGAACCTCAAAGCCTCAAACTGTACACACAATAAAACAAATGTGCGTTTTACTACAGCAATGAGCTACTTTTGTTCAACTTTTAACCAGAGTGCAACCAAAGGCAGTTTGTGTGCGCTGCAAGGAAGCAGCAAAAGTGTTGGAAAACTGATCTCTCGGAACAAACAGAAAACGGCAAATATTTTCACGGGCACCGCCAACGATGCGCTACAAACACATCTCACAAGTCTAATGGTGTGTCAGAGCAATGCGCATCATTACCAGGTGGGGTGTCAGTCCTAATTCCAGCTTTCCTTTTCCTGACCCGTATGTTTAGCTGATTGATATGCTGGCTGCTCGCTGAGAGCTCTTGTGAGAATATGAATCAGTAACGCGAGCCCAGATGGAGGCTGAACACCCTCGCCATGCTCTGCTCTTTGGGAGGATCACTGTCTGTTTTGAATAATGGATGTTTTCAAAAAAAAAAAAAAAAAGGGCAAATAACATAGAGGATTGTATCAGCATTCAATATCTGGATCTAAACCAGCTTGCTACATTATTTTAAGCCTCTCAGGAATGTCAATAATAAAAATCAAACCGGCCACTCGTCTACTGATCCGGTAAAAAGCTGCATTAATCAAACTCCCACGTCTTCTTTAGATCAAATCTCTGTGTGTGACTCAACAGGAAACTCATTCTGTGCAATTTAAAAGAAATAATGTTGAAAATAATAATTTGACATTTTGGTAAATAACATGTTTTAATTACAGAGCTATGGCTGGAAGACTGTCTGTTAGCGTAGCTTAGCACAAAGACTGGAAAAACTATGCAGGACTGAAAGTGCCAGCAGTCATAATTATAGAGAAATAAATAAATTACTCAATGAATAGATGTATTTAAAAACATCAACAAGCGTATTAAAAATAAATGCAGGCACAAATTAACTTTTGTTATTGTGACATAAACAGATATAAACAGATTTGTTTTACATACTTCTTGCATTTGTTTTCACATCCTCTATTCATTTACTTTTAAATGAAACCGTCCATTTTTTATTTATTCATTTATTACATTTTAAATGTATTTACATTCATGTATGTATTTAAAGTATTTCTGCACTATTTACCAATACATTTACCAATATGTATGTATTTTTAACCTTTCTTTAAGCATTTCTGCTTTCTTTCTGTCTATCAAAGCATTAAATGGAGTTGTCTTCATATTTATTTTATACGTATTTCTGCACCAAATATGTGTTTGTCACATTTTGTTGATGAACTATCACAAATGTAACTTTTTATATCATATTTGGTAAAATCAAATCATGGCATTAGACTATATTTCTATCCTTTTTTCCCCATTTAGTTCATTCGTTCATTCATTCATTCATTCACTGTAACCGCTTGTCCTCTGGAGGGTCGCGGGGGGCTGGAGCCTATCCCAGCTGTCATCGGCCAAGAGGCGGGGTTTAGAGATCACATGGGAATATCCTACAGTCTGTTTAGTCCTTGGGTAACTCTTGTGTGCATTTACTTAAAATTGCTAGTCTGTTGCTGGTGACATTAAGTTAAATGACACATCTGCTCCAGGCAGTAAATTCATTGGTTGTGGAATAACATCATCTCTTGCCTTCTTGTGTGGTACAGTTGTTAGCGTAAGGCCTGTTATCAGTTAGACAAACAGCAGCACTACAAGGCAGACTTGCTCATGCTGGAATATCAAGCTCAAGATGATGATATTAATCTGAGTGATTGAGATGCTGCAAATGAGATGAACTGTAAAGTGAGCTGTCAAGAACTGACTGACTGCCAAGAATACAACATCCTGCCGTGAAACTGTGAAAACGTAAATGCCAGTGATACGGGCTGATACTGCTCCGTTTGTGGATGTGGATGGATGCATTAGCAGGGTCACGGGTGCAAGCATCCCATCTCCAGTGCTCCATGCCTTCCTGTCTGTTTTCTATCCATCACTAAGCTTCCCCTCAGGGGAAACAGCACAGCCTCCAGTAAGTGTGATTGCACAACCGACTCAACAAACACAGACTTACATGCACACTCACTGCATATGTCCAGGTGCATCCACGTACGGACATATGTGCAGATACACACACACACATCTTGTGTGTGTATATAACTCCCCATTGTTCTGCATTATAAACACATTCTTGAACTGATCCACGCTCTTCTAGCTACACTACCCCTACGTCTTTCACCCTCCACTTGCTTTCTTGGCCAACAAATGGATTATGTGCAACAGAAATAGGATACAAGGAAAAGGGAAGCAGAGGGGGACAGGGGCTGCAAGGAGGTGGGGGCTTAATCCATCCTCAGTCAACCCAAGCACTGCATGTGGCCCTTAATTGCGTCACTCCTACGGAGTGTCCTCAAAGACCGGAGGTGTGAGTTTCAAAGTGGGCGATTAGCTTAACAGTTACCCTGAGTTCTGAAATAATAATATGAGCAGAGAAATAAGAAAAAAAGATTTCTTTTAGCAGGTATAAAGGAAAGGGGGGAGGAGAGGAGGAGGAGTAGAGAAAAGATCAAAGACAAGGCTGGTTCCCCTGGCCTGTGGTCTGTTAGAGCTGATAAGGTGGATCAGAAGGGGAAGTAGACCTATACACGCACGCACACATTAAAACACATTCATCCATCCACATGCACACACATCCCCTATCTGTATCGCAGCTTGGTCTATCACGGCCCAGCCATATGATATTTAGACTGTAATCCTCAATGACACGAGGCCCAGTCTATATTAGCGAATGAGAGATGGGAGGCCAGCCAAACATCACAATCCACACACACGCACGCACGCACGCGCGCACACACACACACCCTTCACTGATTTGTTCAGATGAAACCTAGCACGGTGCTGACACAGAGAGTTTTCACTGACAAAGACAGACAGTAACAGACTCCCCTCCAGCGACCCAGTCCTGGCCTCACACTATTGGCTTCTCTAGTGAATCGAACAAACACGAGACTCGCAGCAGCTCTGAGCAGGAGACTGCTTTGTTTAATCCTGCAAGAGAAACCCAAGCAATGAACACAAGGGAAATGACCTACATAGAATATATCAGATACTTAATGTATGACATGAAGTCACCGTGAATGGCTCGGAACTGATCTAAAGAGTATTTTATTGAAGATGAATCTAAATTTAGTCGGTCTGAATTCTCTGTACAACTCTGATTTAAATTTAAACTCCATTTTTTTTTGTCAAGCCTGCAGAGTTTATATACAGGTATAGTGGTGGTGCATTGAGCTAAGTAGAGAAGAAAATTACAGCATGCTAATACACGCTCAATGACAATGCCAGTAAAAAGAGAAGAACGTGAATGAAGATGAATGAATGGGAATGAATTGTGGATAGTCCTAAAACCAGTCAGAGACTAGACCAAAATTGCCCCACTACAATTTTGTGGGCAGGAGGAGCTTTGGGCTGGCCTCCAGGCTACTAGGAAACATAATTTCATGGTAATTAATCTGGGTTCTATGCCCCTAGTGTGTCCCAGTATTTACCTGTATATGGAGACATTCTCTATGAGGTCTGCAGTCTCTGTGTCTGAGATGATGATGCCTTTCGGTGAGACCGTCAGCGTTACTTTCCGAAACTTCTTTGCACTGGCCCTGGCCTGTGGAGATAAAAAAAAACCCCATACACATTAATATCAGATGGAGAATATCTAGCCTTAGGTTTACACAGACTTGCCCTGTCAGTCCGACATAAATAGAAAATGATCTTCCCTCTGATTAAACACCAAGAAAACTCCACCACGACCGTTCACTGCCAAGCAAAATTAAGTAGCCTGTTTTGCCCCAGAAATGTAGCGAATTTATAAAAGGCGACAGAACGGGGGGGAGAAAAGCTGCAACGTGCTGCCCGGAATGTGTACTCGAGGTCGGGCTGGCAGCCACCAACTCCCCCTGCCGCTCTGCACCATCTGGAGTTTCAGAAAATACAGCCTCAGTGCTGAGCTTGTGGTATGTGAGAGCGCCTATTGACAATGACAATGACCTCCTTACCCTGCCATTACATAGCAACTGAGCGGTTTAGTTTCACACTCAAGTGATGTAAGGTTAAGAATCAGCAAAGTGGCTGTGAAGGGGAAACAGTAAAAGGAGGGAATTCATTTCCAATTTGAAATTGATTTCCTAATTTAATGTGTTCTTACATTCTAAATGTGAAAGAGCTCTGTTTTTTTTTCTTTTCCAGAGGTGATACGAAAGCCAAAGGAGAGAGGCCGAGGATGAAAAGGAGTACAATCTCTGCTTAAACAAAAACTGGGACTTCTCAAGGACAACAGAAATGGTGCCATGGCTTGCAGTAGGAAGGGAAATGCCCTGGAGATGGTGACAATGAACAGCAGATTTTGCTCAGACCCAGAGCACTTCAAGTATGAGACAAAAAACATTATAACATAGTGGAAAGGACTCTGTGCTGTCTGCGGTAACTCGTTCATGTAGGAAGTGCAGCTACAGCTACAGTTACTGCTGTCATTTTTCGAGTGCCATGCCACCAGGCAAAAACCAATCTGTCAGCCTGAGATACGCCAAGTTCAGGCTTTCGCTATATGTTTGCTCCCTCTGTCTTGTCTTATCATGCCTGACTAAGGCATGTAGCAAATGGAAAAGCCACAAATGTATTCAAGAAAATCCCATTCAGGTTGATTGGTTTCCAAGGGAACAGACAGAGACAGCTGACTTTCTCTTTTTGTCTTGCTGTAAATCAGGGGTAGGGTGCCCACATTTTTTTGTCTTGCGAGCTTCTTTTACAATGACCAAATCAAAGTGATCTACCTAACCCACCGCAAGTCATATTAATTGTTGCTACAGTGTTAAAAGCTCTATCCGTCTTTGTTTTTATTTTTATTAAGAAAAACTGGTGCACTGCACCTTTAGAAAAAATTTGGACCCCCCTGCTGTAAATCAGCTGAATCTTAATCCTGCCATTAAGCTCAGTTCAGTCTCTAATTGAGAAACATTTTTCTTTTTCTTTTCAACAGATTAGACATTCTCATTGTTGGCCACGTCAAGTGAATATGTATGCATGTGTGTGTATGTGTGTGGGAGCGTGAAAAGAAATGAGTGGAAGAACCATGAATATAATATACAAGCTTGTCTGTGTAAAAACATGCTAGTAATTGGGGTCTTTGTGTGTCTCCAAATTGACTTGCTGAAATAAAACTGTCTATTGGGGGTTTTCAGAACATTCCCCCGTGTGGTTTATTAAAGTGATTTGACTGCTGCACGCGTGCAACCCTTGATAATCCTGGATTAGCCGCTGTATTTCCATGCAGATATACTGACCTTGACATAACATATGTACCAACTGCATGGCAAGCAAAACTACAGGAAGTTGAAGGTGAATAACACAGATTACAGTAGATGTTCTGAATCAAAATGCTTCTTTAAAAAAGATACTGTGTGTCTGGTATGATAACTTGAAAGACCACAGTGATCGATGACAAACGGTGTCCAGGAATATTTAGCATAAAATGGATAAAATATTCTCTTTTAAGCCATTCGGATAATGTGCAGTTTGAGGCTTTAATTTAACAATTCCACAGCGGAATTTCTACAAAAAGCATCACTGCAACTGAAATCTTTACAGTGTCACTCTTGAAGTTTCATGGGGCTGATCTTGCCAATGCATGTTTTTTTGCAACAATGTTATATTCAGTCCATTAATATGTACAATATATAATGTATCCAAATATAGTGTAGTATGCAAGATTTCTAAAGCTTGAAGCATAAAATGTCAAAGCTGACAACCTGCCTAGTATAATAACAAGCATTATAAGGCTCTTTAGATCCAAGGGAGCAGTGACTCACCGTGGCAACAATTCTACGAATGGCAGCCGAGGCCATGTCCTCTCCTTTCGGCTGCCCCACCAGAGTCATACCCAGGTACTTCACGTTGAACACCATCCCCTCCAGCAGAGTCTCCTTGGTGTCGGTCCAGTTCTCAGGCAGCTCTGATTAGACAAAAAGACATTTTCAGACATCACCAAAATGTTTTGATAAGGCTAAACAAGGGTATATAATGAAAAAAAATAAATTACTGGGGAAATCTGAGAGCGCAGAATAGCGGCATTATCTTTTCAAACATGTGTGGATGGATGCTTATAAATAATACATGAACATGTCACACAATCCACTGAGACTGGCATTTAACTGGAGGGGGATTCTGAATTCACAAATTAGTAAAAAATGCACAAATGACTATCACATTTTGTTAAATCTAATGAGGTTTGTCTAATCTGTTGAAAAGAAAAAAAAAATGTTTCTCAATTAGAGACTGAACTGAGCTTAATGTCACATTTCGTTAAATCTAATGAGGTTTGAAAGAGATGTGATAGAAGTCAGAATTTTTGTATGCGTCTCAGAAAAAAGAACAGTTGCTGAGTTCCAACACAGACCCACTATCAGGGCTCAGATAAAACGCACACAATGTCTGCACTGCCTTGTTTTGCTGTGATTTCCAACAGGTAGCACCAAGCTGTCCTCGAGCTGACTGCTGCAGGCATTGTAGGGGACCGCACCCCATGCAGAGAGCTGAAAATATCTCTCAGTGACACCTGGGCACCCTATGGATGAGCAGCAGGAGAGGAATAACTTACAAAACTATGTAACAAACTTAGGAGAGGGAGGTGTCTGAAACATTCTTTTTTTGCCAAGCCAAAGGCTGCTCCAGTAAAAATAAAAATACAATTAATGCACAGCCAACTGAAAAATTATTTAACACCAGGGTCCAATGAGTGAGGCTGACAAAGGCTACGGGCAAGACGACCCAGAATCAGTGTCCAAGACAATATTGGTCTATACTGGCATTAAATGCTTCACATGGGTTGAGCCATCTGTCACTGGCAGGCCCCGTGCAGCTGTGAAGGAGAATGCCCCCCTCACCACCATCACTTTGCACCGCTTCCAACAAGCCTGAATTATTAACTGATCTTCAATCACACTGTGGGGGCTGTTTCAAAATCAGAGAACACAGAATGTGTTATTGAATGCGAATGTTTAGGGGGCAGCGTACTGCAGGTCGTTTGACTCTCCTGGATGAGAAAGGAGTGCTGATTGAGAGGTTCATATTTTAACTTGCATGAAAGCTGTGCCTCTAAACATAATGCATTTGCTGTCTAGAGCCTGCATGTTCACTAGCGCCTAAGAATGGTCCTCTGTGGCTTTACTGAGGGAAAAATTCAACCTTTCCATTCTCCACATGAGGTCAAAGGTCAGGTTCAGCTAAATAACAGCACAAAGGCTCTGAGGCATCTGCAGACAAACAATCTAACAAAGAGGTTAATTAGATACGGCACACCATGTTTGGAAGGCTATTTTACTCACAAAGAACAAAGACTACCACTGGAATGGCAGCAGAGGTTTATATTAATAGTATTTTCTGTAAAACACATGGGTGTATAAGATTTAGGTCCACTAATCCTATCAGAAAACCAGCTTGGAATTTGAATGTAACCCTCTGCATTTACAGAAAAATTTGAATCCATTAAAAATAATTAATTCCTCACGTAGCGTGATATTTCCACTTCCCCCTTCCTGATGCAGACACAAAAGGAATGAGAATGAGACTGAAAAATCAAAACTAATGTTAATGCTGAGAATTCAATGTCCCTTTCAGCACCATGGAGAGTGCCGCCCGGCCAAGCAGGCTATGGATTGAACTGGAGCTGTGGCATAGAGGTGCAGCTAGATAGATAGATAGATAGGTAAATGCAGCTTGGGGCTGTTTGTCTCCCCCCAAGTTCATGGCTGAGATGCCTTGAGCAAGCACCTAACCCCCAAATTGCTCCCCGGACATGCCCCCCGGATATGTGGCTGGCTGCAGCCCACTGCTCTGAATGTACACACTACTCTGTGAACGAATGGATGGGTCAAAAGGCAGGACTGAACTTCCCATGTGGGATCAATACAGAATAAATTATGGTTTTTCAGCCAGTCTCCCAAAGCTGGAACTGTAAACTACATATGGTCAGAATGGAAATCTTAACAGATGCACCAACTATAAGGATAGTAGGGGTTAATGATGGGTCAATCAAACGTTATTTGTCCATGGTCAGTATTTCAATATTTTGGTCATTCCAAGCTGCAATTGTGAACAGATTTGCTGCATAAATAAGTTCTGGAAAAGTGTCACAGTGCTACAAAGTGTTACATCCATGTTGTGTCTCCACCAGGCTACACACATGAATTATTAAAGAGCTTTATGTTGATGCTTCAGGGTTTCCAATAAATTACCCCCCTAAAAGAGGAGTGCTTCAATTTTTAATAAATCCTGTGCGAGGCTACAGAGGGGCCGGGGCCGATAAGAGTGACAGGAACAAGCGGAGGGCGGCTAATTGGATTTGAACGTGTTGAAGAAAATCCTCAGGAAGGCTAAAACTCGTGAACTTTATTTTAGGAGGCCAGTGCGCACACAAGCTGCACATGCGTGAGCCGAGAGAATGTGTGTGTGTTTAGTCCTCAAGGTGATCTAATTCAAAAAGAGCACAAAACAAGATTAGGGAGGCAGTGAGGCCGTGGTGGTGCACTGATGACGTTTGCATCGCTAATAAACTGATGCCTGGCAACGCTTTCACACCCCGGATATTGCAGCAAGAGGACTGATGTCATTATGTTCATACGAAAGCCTCACAGCTGGGACAAAGGGAATCAATGTATCACAATGAAGCCACACAGCAATTTGAGCATTTTTGACGCACAGGGCCTCAAGTATATTCACATAATAGTTACAACAGCACTGCCCTGAGAGGTTGTAAAATATTCGACTTGAGTTGAACGAGCTACTGACAAGTGTAGCATTTTCACAGAAGCGTATCTGGCTTGGGGAAGTGCTGTTGCAGTATAATAGGTGCCATGTGCTCTGCGTGCCTTTAGCTACATGCGGTGATCTCCAGCTGTCTCTTAGAGCACCATGTTCAGTAATTCAATTTGTAGTGAAGAGCTAAAATCGTACCCATGTGGATTCTGCCCTAGCTGAACACCTACACTAATGGTTAATTAATAACACAAACAGGAGATCACAGACACACATATGGGAATAACAGAGCAGGAGAGGGCATGATCACAATTTCCTCAAGATAATCTAATCTGAGTTAATTGTATGAACAAGTGTGGACTTCAGGGGTGAAATATGAAAAGCATTCATTTTTTCCCATTTCCCTGCAGGTCAGTAAATAGGCCATGCTTTCCTTTTCTTTTTAAATAGCATCTTGATTTAAGTCCAATGCAATGGGCACAGCATCAGCACATATGAGTAAGGAAACATTCAGCTTGCTTTCTAAGACTCTACTGACACCCCCCATCCTCCACATGCTTCAAGATGCAATCTCTTCGCCTCACTGTTTTACTCATCTGATGGAACTTTGAATCTAGGACACCACCTTGACAGGGAAAATAGGCCGCACATTGAGGGAAGATAGTGGGCTGGGATGGTGTGGGTGTGTGGGAGAAAGGGAGGGGGGTGTAACTGGTTTCCTGATTCTGCCTTGAGGGGGGAACCAAGTAGAGCTAAGCCTTTCCATTCCAGCCTCCGATCTTCTTAC
>JASGAT010398026.1:0-12500 GCA_030220025.1 Chelon auratus
CTCTCTCTCTCTCTCTCTCTCTCTCACTCTCCATGTGGAAACTGCTCCTCTCTCTCTCTCTCCTCCCTCCCCATCCTGTGCTCCGTTATAGTCTCTCTCGCTCTCTCTCTTTCTCTCGCTCCCTGCTCTCCAGAGAGGGGCTCAGTCAGACAGATGTAACACAGTGGTGGAAGCCTGAGCTGAGCTGGCAGGGCTGCAGGGGCCAGACCAGAGCCAGCAGCTCCGACCGGAGAGAGAGAGGACAGCGGAGCAGAGCCGGCAGCGGAACAGGAGACAAAACAGTAGCCGCGGTGGCAGTTTCAGAGTAGTTGCAGCGCAGTTATCGAGTTAACTTTCGCCCTGGGATATGGATGTGCTGATCCGGGCGCTCATCACCCTGTGAATTTAACATGGACCCTGACACCAGCGCACATTCAGAGGCACAGCATGGTAAGTGCCGTTTAAAGGGCGGGGGGAAAAGATGAGAAATGATGAAAAAGTGATTCAGTGGAAAAAGTTGAGAATCACGTTCGTGAACGAGGAAGTTAGGTCACATGGTTTTATAGTTAGGCTCTCCATTTGGCTCTTGAGCTGTTGACTAGGGCCTCTGTGGTCAGTCATGAATAGGACTTCAGTCTGTTCTGTAGAGCAGGGGGTTAAGGGGTGAAGGGTGTTACATGGCAATGTCATGAAATCAACTGCCTGCTAAAGACCTTTATGCTTTAATGTTTTTAAAGGAGGATTATAAAGTTTTCAGCTTGTTTGTAGCTAATCATACGCCGGATGAATTCTCTCTGGGATTCGCCTCGTAAAATTTGTTTAACGTTGAGTGTTTTTGGTGCGAGCTTCGTAGTGTGGGAAGCTCTCCTCTTGGTCTTTGAATAGAATAATTAACTGTGGCATATGCGAGGGCCGTGGGTGTACCATTTCTGCTCAAACGCAGCGAGATAATTTGATGGTTATGCGGAGCCGTATAGTGGTTGCACCGTGTGGGTGTTTGTGTTAGAGACACAGAGCAGCGCGAAAAGAATGAAAGCAGGAGACAGAGGGAAAGAGAAGGGCAGAGACAGAAAGAGAAAGAGTTATGTACACAAATAAATCCAGGGGGATCTAGACTGCACTGTAGGCCAGCGAGCGCTCACTCTTTCTCTTCCCCCTCATTTTCCGCTGCCTCCTTTTCTATTTTTTTTTCTTTTTCTTCCACCGCTCCAAATGTTAGAGCCTAAACTAGATAGTTAAAAGGCAGAAAAAGTGGTGTATTATTAACTGGGCCAGAAAAGACGATGTTTTGTCTTCATGGCCAACGGGAAGGACTGTGCTGCGCTGCTGATGAAGAATGTGGTTAACGGAATGAGTCAACAGACAGCATATTTCCAAGAGACCGTAGTTTCTCTTTGCCAGCGTCTAAGCCACATCGCTTTATGCGCTGGGCCGCCTGCCACAACGGAGAAGGAAAGGCAAAGAAAAGGGAGAGAAAACTGCTAAAGACGAAACTTTAGCGTTTTTATCCCTCTCCCGAGACGTGAAACTTCTGTTAACGATCTAACAAATGAGTGAGAACACTGAGCTTTTTCTCACCTCCACAGTCACGTCTCTCACGATATAATCTAGTCATCATGCGGTAATATTCACTGTCTCCTGTCAACTGGCCAGCCCACCCCCCCCAGTCTACATAGCCTCAGAAGATCCCTTCTAAAGGCTCAATATAAATAGAAAAGTGAGAGTAGAAAGGGCAATAATCTGATATCATCTGATTACATTCTCACTCCAGGCTTGCAAGCCTCAGGAAGAAGTTCACGCTTCCTAAGCCTTGCAGGCATCAATTTTCACTCCATCTCTCTCACACATACACTCACATCACATGCCACTTCTGTTATCTGAAACAAATCTAAGAGCAAATGCTTGCTGTGCACTTCTATATTCAGGTTGTTTTCATATATTATGCATTGATTTGTGTATTTTCCACGTAAAGTAGATGTTGATCTTTTCGTCTACACCTAGCTGACTGTGTTAGCACGGGGTCTGTGCATCTACTTCTTTTCTGTTTCTATATATGGAAATGTGAGAACTGCTGATGCTGGACAAACGCTCCCACTCCGTATTACTTTAAAGAAATCATCAGCGTCACTGTTATCTGGCAGGCTGCTGTGAAGGTGATCACATGAGTAATTGTCGCTGGTATTAGGGGCGTCCTAATCGAGTTTTAAATCTCACTCCACCTTAGGGATACCAGCACAGTTGCCCTGTGCACAGTAAAGGTAATGTAACTGGTGCAATTTTAATAGTTCTGAGTGTTAATATCTCCGGATTAACATAAAGCGGTATCACATCATTTCGTAACAGCAAAATCATGTGGGCAGCGCAGCCCACGGCTTGACGGTCCAATATCATCCCTAGCTTTTTTTATATATTTTGCATTGCCTCTCAAAATGACATTTTCCCCATTGGTTTAGCATTTCCTTGACTAAATAATGAAGAGTTCCAACCACAGGAATGGGCTGCTCATCCAAGAAGCCCAAGAAACTGATGAACAAAATCTATCAGATCTGTTTTGGCCTTGTCTGTATCCTGAAGCTTCTACTCTCGTTGTTTCCCTCCAGAGGTTGCTTTTTCCTTGAGTGAAGTCAGGCACCTCATCATATGCGTTGTGTTGAAACTAACTTTCACATTTCCATCCAATGAAATGCTAGCATTGCTGTAGCTGTGAGCCTCCCGTTTCTTATTTTAGCCAAAGAATTGTGGGTGACAGCTGTTTACGTCCCACTAAGGGCAGGCGTCACAAAGGATTGCGACTTTGCAATGGTATCAGCTTTGCTTTAGCAGATACTGATCCATTCAAATAATGGATCGGTATCTGCACTGGCCCTTAGAATTGTCTTGGGACAGAGGTAATAGTTAGGCAGGTCTGGAGCTGTAATGGACTCAGACTCATATTTTATCAGAATATAAGCCTGGTGACACAGATTGGATTTCATTATGGGGCGTGTTTCAACCAGAGAAAAAAAAAATAAACCTTTGCACGCAATTGGATAGTCCAACAACTAATCGGAGCCATTTTATTGCCAACAAATTCAACTCCACAGCGCTCAGGTGATATATCACTGCATAAAGCCCGCTCAAATGATTTGATTGGCCCGGCAGATCTTGGACAGAACCAGAGTCAGTTCCCAGCTCTAGACAAAAATGTTGTTGGTTGTGGAAGTCAGGCTGGCTGCCAGGTTAAAGTTGTAGTACGCTTATACACCAGCAGTTTCCTTAGGGATAAACTGAAAATCCCACCTCACGCATGGCTATTTTCAAGCATCCATGTCTTTATTAGGCATGAGGATGATATCAGAATTATTACATCTAGTCTAGCTGGTTTATAAGAGCGTGCAGAGATGAGGGGAGGTTTCAGGAAGGAAAGTAAAAAGGGTGAGCCAAAAAAAAAAAAGTCCTTATCCATGGCCTTCATTGACATGTAAATAGGTCTCCAAGTTTTTGTCCTAGATGAGAAAGGTTGAGAGCCAGCTCATGTACCAGAGGAGAAAACACAAAGACATTTTTATTGTGAGTGTATTAACTAAGAAGCCTTGTGCCAGATAGATATTAGATAGGGAGATTAAACCGTCTGGGATGACTTTTGTGAAAGGCAAGAAGCCTTTTCTCTTATTTTACATTTTGAAGTGAATTAGTATCTCCGACTACAGAATTCCCAAATATCATCCAGATGATACTGCGGTCTTTTGGTTGAAAGCGCTGCAGGGCTTTGTCTTGAAGAATGTTCGGCTTTTGATAAAAGATTTATTCTTGCTTGCGTTGTCATGTGCTAAAATCTGGACAGACTCTGGAGCTGGGTGGCACAGCGAGTGTAAATTTAGGAACTGGGCTGTCAGCTTAGAACTTGTAATCTAGTTTTACGAGAGTGAACACTATCTTGCCAAGGCCCGTGGTCAATTCAAGTCAATTCTGGTATACAAGAGACTGAACTGTGATGTTGTAGCCTTGGCAGACAGATAGAGATTTGGTGTTTAGTCTGTCTTGTATCCATCTGTGAATGTTTATGTTTCTAGGACTGCGTGTGTGTGTTTCTGTTTTTGCATCTGTAGGGAAGCAAATGTCGATTTAAAACCTTTGGTGGAGAGACATTTTTCAGTTTTATGTTATAGGTTAGGCTGCCCAAGCTCCTTGGATTTAACATTTTTACTGACTAGTAGCCAACTCTGTTTGGAGTTTCTTGGAGGTAGGTAGTGTACAGTAAGTAATTTGTAGCCTCAATAAATGTTGGTCTCTGATATCAAGACCATGTGCTAAAACATGCTTTAAAGTTTATAATGCTGGTGAGTCGGATAATGTTTGTTCTGTGATTGCACATAAAACTGAACCTCTACATATACAAGGAGACTTTTATGTCAAATTAAGTGACCCATACTGCATCCAGACACCAGGGGGAGCTCTCTTCACTTTTGAGGCGCAGCTCCGCCGTTCATCTTTATTTACAGTCTATGCTTTAAACCTGCAATAACTGATTGATCAACATTTAAGTAGGGATCTCCTCCTAACGTCTCTTTTGTAAATACTAGTACTTACATTTTGCAGTAGTGTGAAGCAAGATGCTGCGTTCACGATTATCGTCTGATACTTTAGACCACGAGTCTTTTCCATAGCCGCCCACTGGTGACCTAACTAACCTGAATGTCTTCCAGGCGGTAGTACGTAGGATTTTTAAAATAAAAAAGTATTCAATGTCCGCCGGAAGACCCACGTTAACAGTCTACTAACCTGCCCACCGCCAACTAGCACGTTTTTCTTCTTCTTTTGTTTATTAGTGGTTGGCAAACCAGCTTGGAGGTACACTGCCGCCACCTACTGGTGCCTTTGAGTATAGACATAGAACGTTGCTGTAAAGTGCCCTTGAGTGCAGTTGTATCAGAACCAGGTTGTGCACTAATTTCAGTTGTGATTCCTGGGTATTGATGTTTTCAGAATTGAAGATTACCACTTCATACTGTAATTCGAGTAGCCAGCATGTCATCACGTATAGGGTGCCCTACGGCTGTATCCTTAATAGAAGAGCACAAGTATATACTACAAACAGACAGTAATGCAAGTGGCACTGGATTAGTTGGTGTGGAAAATATTGTAAGGAGTATTTTTAAATGGCACCCCGTGTGTCGTGACACCGGCATTTCCTAACTGAAATAGCTCTCATGTTATTTCAGAATGAAAATCAAACATTTCTGATGCGTAGACATATTTTTTTTCAATTCACAGGTCGTTCCGCTCTCGTTAATACCGAGCCCCATGCTTATTAGTGAAAACTTTTTCAAGTCTTAAAACCTAATATATATATGTTTCAGATTCAGATTGTGCCCACATCCACTCGATTGGATTTCACACTTTTAACATTCTCCTCAAAAACATCTCAAGCCGCTGCTTGTAATTGGATTTCGCTTCCACATTTGTGTTTGACTTTATCTGTGAGGAAGGCTGTGAATGCTTCTGAATGTAGAGGGGGAAAAGACACGCACATCACACACATCTGCAGCCATGCAGATACACAGGGAGATTTGCAATTTGCATAATGCACAACAACAAGTAGAGAAAAAGAAAAATAGAAAAACAAATATGCTGAGAAAGAAAATATGACACACAGAGAGAGACCGAAGATGATTACTCATCTTACTTGCCCATGTCTGAAAGCTTGGTCAGGTTAGACAGAAGCCAGGGACACATTTTGTTGACCCGGTATTTCAGGTCATGTCCAAACATAGCTAGAACAATCGGGTCCTATTGTTAACTCTGTCCCTTTTGGGGTGTTGCTACAAGTGTTTGTCTCCGAGGTAGAAATAAGTATAATGGAAATGTTGTCTCTCAGATGCAGTCTTTGACCTTTTGGTGAGATTGCCGTCGTAACTGAGACGCCTTAAGGAGCTTAAGTCAAGAATGAACATGCTCTTTGGGCCCAAGTGTGTTTGATTTTACCACGCGAGTCAAACCAATCACGCATTACACCAAAGTAAATATAGATCAGCCTGAAATCATTACGTTGTTCTTTGTAACTTAACGATGGTCTGAAGGCGACACTGAAACGATCAAACACCACTAACATGTCTGTCTCCAGAGTAGCAATCTGCTGAGTGTGATGCTCGGTTTCTTTGTCTATTACAGTGTGTAATTTGTCCGTCTGTGGTACAGAACCACAATAAAGCAATTGGTAAATAAATTAAATTATCAGTTTCTCGTGGTCTGTCTCTATCTCCCCCAGTCGCCCGCTCTCTTGTTTGTTTTCAGACTGCTTTGTTTACGGCTGTATAACAGCCATTTACGTACGTGTCAGTAACAACCAAAGAAAAAATCTGATCCCTACATCTAAAAGCAGCCCTACAACCGGATACTGCGTGTACTCTGAGTAATCTGTTTTGTTTGACCAGTCAGTGATGCACAGAACAGCTCAGACTTTACGTCTCTCCTGGAAACACGAACTAAGAAGTTTTTAAAACAGATAAACCTCTTGAGAGCCTACAAAGGTTCGTAAAAGGGGTTTATTGACTCCAGCGCCCTGACTCATAGTTTGTGACCAACTCTGTTTCGGATTTACGCAATAGTAAAAGTAGGAATACTGTGTGTGTAGAGCTGCACGCTAAACACACATCAACCACAACATTAAAACCACTGACAGGAGAAGTAAATAACACTGAACCATGCTGTGACAATTCAGTGTTCTGCTGGGAAACTTTTGGACCTGACATTCATTGGTGTGGATGTGTCTTAGACGTGTAGCACCCACCTAAACCTAAAATTAGGTCACATAGTTTTATAGTTAGTAGGGATGCACCGAAAATTTTTGGCCGAAAACCGAAAATGCACTTATGAAAACGCAAAGTCCTTAAGCGGCCTGCCTGAGAACTTGAAGCCGAGAGAGTGCGCATTCAGTCGGATCAGTTGGACAACAGAGGTACCCCTCTCGCGGAGGATAAAAACAGTGGTTAAACTATCAGAGACTAAGAAGATAGAGACTATCAGAGGCGATACGTTTTCGGACTTTTATCGCCGAAACAACACAGCTGAAACAGGAACAACCGCAGCAACTTTACGTCGAAAATGGCCCAAAAGTGCATTTTCGGTTTTTCGGCCGAAAATTTCCGGTGCATCCCTAATAGTTAGGTAGCCTGGTCGTCACCATCCTACGTTTCCGCCCGAAATTTGATTTCGGTCTGCACGATAGTCTGGCCCAATGTAATAGGAATCTGTCTCTGTAATGGGGGGATGCTTATTTTGAGGTTTAAAATCATTGGAGTTCCCTTAACCAATCAGCAACGTTTGGTAATGACGTATACTTTTCCCAAAGCCAGTTGGAAGGAGAGCTACGACGTCCTTGCCATTTATAAAATTGACAAGACAAGTCTCTCTCTCTGGTTTTATTTCCGTGATGCTCTCGAGAGTTGAGACAACTTTGCGGATGGCTTCTAGCGTCTCTTCCTCTGTCGCCATTGTTGCTATGCTGTTGAACTACAAGCTTCGCTGGCTGGACTACAAGCAACTTGGCAGGCGAATTTCGCGTCATCACTCAACTGTTCGCTGATTGGCGTAGACCGCGCGGTTACACGCGAACCGTAGAAGGGCAGTTTGGCCAGACTCCGTGGCAGACCTAAATCAAATTTCGGGCGGAAACGTAGGATGGTGACGACCAGGCTAATAGTTAGGCATCCGTTAAACACAAAACAGCAAGTGACCCCAACCCAATGGAGATACAATAGCAAACTGCTTCATATCAAACATCTTAGGCTTCATGTTGCTGCTTTCAGGCTCAAATGACTGCATTTTCCCACCAGCACTGGTCCTGAAATAAATACCGGATTATCACTGTTCTGCAACTGGGTATAAGCCACGTAAACAATGAAGACGGATACAAACAAAACGCTGATTAAAATCAGTTTATCTTGCAATTCTAGCATCCTGCTTTTATTAGAATATGATTAGAAGGAAACCACTTAAGCCTTGCTAGTCTGCACGCTCCTTCTGAATCTAGCAGATACCTTTCACGTCGCAACATTTTCCACGGCGTCTTTCCTCAGCTCGTTCCCCTCACCACTCTCAGCCTCTGTGACACTCTTTGCTCAGTGTGGGGACAGAAGATTTACAGGGACGTGAAAAGCACATTCCCCAATGTGAATTTGTTGTGAGCATGTAACAGGCTCATGGCTGTGTTTGGCTCGGTGTCTGTCACTTTATCTTCAACGCGCACAGCAAATGCTTAAATGTACACATAAGCATTCCTGCATACAAACCATGCCAGCATGCTTTACGTCTATATAATTAGCAGCTTAAGCACAATCTATATTTGGACACACATGTTATATTTTTCATTAACATTCTATAGAGTCTCCTACACCCTTTCCTTTCAGTGATTCTCCATCCCTCCTCCCCTCCACGGCAGTGCACTGTTGACTGACATTCACCCATCAGGGAGGGTTTCTGACAAATGGGGCCAAATGGAGCCGTGCCACTGTTGCTGCTGGCCACAAGTCAGCTCTCTGAGGTTATTGCTTAGCTCTGCTTTTACAGTGTTATTTATATCCACTATCACTGGACTAGTTCTAGGTGTTTGATGAGGTTTTCATGTGTCATCCACTGTGTGTACCTCACAGGGGTTGGAGCTTTGCTACGTTTTCTTACTGCGACATACACCGATCAAGCATAACATTATTCCTAAGACACATCAGCGAATGGACATGGGCCTTCTGAGGGTGTCCTGTGGTGTCTGTCAATTGAATGTTGTTAGTGGGGGGGCCTTTGAGGGGAGGGGCCTCTGTGGATCATCGCACAGATACTTGATCAGTTTGGGATCTAGTGAATTTGGAGGCCAGGTCAACACCTTGTGCTGTTCTTCATGTTTTTTTTAGTTGTTCCTAAAGTGTTTTTGTGTGTGTGTCTGTGTCAGGCTGCATCCTGCTGGGGATGGCTGCTTCCATCAAGGAGTGTCATTGCTATCGGGTGGGGGTGCCTGGTCTGGTCTAGGTGGGTGCTACATGTCTAAGTAACATCCACATGAATGAATACCAGGCCCATAAGTTTCCCAGCAGAACATTGAATTACCACAAGATGGTCAATGTTATTTACTTTTCCTGTTCCGGTTTCCTGTTTCCGGTTTTAATGTTGTGGCAGATCGGTGTATAAAACAGCTGTCGTGGATGGAGAAATTATATACTGAGACGTTTTTGTACCAGGTTAGAAACAGGTTTGCTCATTTTTGGAGCTAGCCTCAAGTGGTCATTTGAGGAACTGCTGTTTTTGGGACTTCTTATTTTTCAGCGCGTGCAGCTTGGATAATTGTTGCAGTGTTTTTATGTTTATCTGTGTTTTTATTTGTAATTAGCTACAACTTTTTGACGTAAGATGCGTCAAAAGGCAATGAAGTGAAGACAAGGGAAATCTAGAAACACTAATCCTCCCAGCATAACTGTGTTTTACATGATCAGATCAAAGTAAAGTCAACAACAGCTCACATGGTGGAAGTTGGGTGGTTGAGGGAGCTACATTGTGACGCCAAACAACATTTGCATGCTGGTGCATCATCTTAAACTGACTCCATTTTTTTTGCTGAGCTTTTCAGAGTATATCATTCTGCGGAATGAGTTTCAGGGGATTTTAATTTTCCCTTTATTAGATAAGTGACAGTAAAGCGTGTCATAAAACATATGGAGAGAGAGAGACAGAGGCGTAAAAGAAATGTGATAAAGGTCTTAATGAAACTGGGCCTTGGCAGTTACATGGTGTGCATGTTGGACTGCCCCAGTTTGAGCCTTTTATGTGTTGAAGTCCCTTTGGAATCGTTCCACAAAAAGCACTTGCTGGCATGGTAGCGGCCTGACCCCGCGTGCCGCACACAAGTGCCTTTGTCTCCAAAAAAAAAAAAAAAAAAAAAAATGGCAGATGTTGGCATTCCTGCATGTCCCATGTCCAGCTCCTCACCCAGCTGGAATACGCGTTCAACAGATCTAGTAATGAGAGGAAACAAGAGGCAGACTGTCTGATACGATGTAAGCTGACCAGTATTGGTGCGTTAATCTTTCCTCTGACTCAGCTTTTTATGCATTGAGTTATATCTTAGAATAATCATTTAGATTTAGTTTTTTATCATATAAGCTCTCAGTAGAATATAGGTTATTCTTGAGGTAGATGTTAATGCGTTGACGGGCTGTTTTTTGGATTCAGCTCTTTTGTAGCAGTGACACTACACTTTCCTCTTGCTTGTGCACTGCTCTGTTCTCTTCTTCTTCTTCTTTTATTTCTGGTCTGCCTTCGCTGTTCTTCCGTTGTTTCTGACATCCATCCTCTGTTTTCCAAACAGATGGAGATCAATCTGAACTCGCTCATTCCCCCAAAATTTTCCCATCTTCCTAGACACAAGCGCACACAAATCGACTCGGGGAAATAAACAGAGTGACAGGGGGGATGAGGGGATTAGAGGCACTGAAAGGGAGGCAAACAAAGGAGGAGGATAAAAGAAGAGGTGTGTCCGAGTTGTCTGCAGGAATGGACCTCACTTTTAGTCTTTGTGTAACTCTATAGCCCACATACCAGAGTGCTCAGTCACTATCACTTCATCCTTTTGGTTTCTGTCATTCCCATTTTTACTCTCACCCTTGGGGTTTTTCAGTGTGTTTTTTTCTCCTGGTAGTTGTTTGCCGAAGGTGGGATCAGAGCTTAGCCTAATTTTAGATTTAAAACACTAATGCAAGTTTCCCACATGCTAAACTAAATTAGATTAACAGCTTAGATGGAAATAAAGAGTGTCTCAAAACATCAACCTTTCACTGTCAGTATTTAATGGCAGATTATATCAGCAAAGCTCTGCACACTTGTGATTAATACTTGCGGACATCTGCGTCCACCGCGGCCAGAGTGGCACGGCTCTTTGCTTTTCTGAGAAGGAATGACAGATGTAAAGCACCGCTAATTGTCACAAACTGTTTTGGAAATTTGGAAGTCATTAAGCCACGTCTTTAAAAAAATAAATAAATAAATCGCAGTAATCCCCTAGCCAGTAACTGTCAAATAATTCTCGCAGCCGAGCGCTTGGCACACTACGAACGAAGGCGAACTCCAACAACAAGACGTTGGCTTCGCTTAACTGCCGCCTTTTATAGTCGTGTTGGATGCCTGAGAAGCAAGAAACATATGAAAGTGATACATGAACATATTTATCCCATCTTCAACAATGACTCTGACAGAACGCCTCTGTACCAGAACAATTTATTTACTGGATATGTGTGGGCGGAAACACGTTGGTTTTTTTTTTACTTTGACCTGTCTCACTATGTTTCTCGCTGGCTTCATTATGAATTTTAAAACAGTTCAATTCAGGAAATTCATCTCGTCTATCTCACTTCTTTCTTCAAACAGTAACGTTTCATCACAGTGTATATGTATTATCTCCATTATTCTTCTTGACATCTTGTATCATGCATCTTCTAGTCATGCATATTCTTTCTTTTATCATGTTTATTAGCCGCATGCTTTATCCAGATGTGTGTTTGTTTTCTGCCTTATAGGCGGTTTAGGCTTCTGCGTAGTTATGGCGACAGCGCAGAGCATACGTAGGCCCCAATGCCGTACTTTGACGTGCACATCATAGACATATATACATAGACGCCTCATTGAGCGGGTTGGCCCGCTGTTGCGTTACGTCAACGCCGCCGCCATATTGGAGGAGGCAGCTCTGTCCCGCTAACCAATACGAGTCAATGAAGTGAGCTTTATTAAGCGTCTTCTGCTAAGTGCTGTAAGTTAATGCCTCTCATTTACACATTCACGTCGGTTTCCTGCATATATACGTGTGTGAATGTGTAAACGCTTATAGTACTTTGTAGAAGACGCTTAATAAAGTTCATTCCATTGACTCGTATTGGTTCGTGGGACAGAGCTGCCTCCTCCAATATGGCGGCGACGTTGACGTACGGTCCAGCGCTCAATGAGACGCCCAAAAAATGTATCTGCACGTACCCAAGAGCTGTGATTGGTCCGCTTGGTAGCAGCGTGTTTCCGCTTTAATATTTCCGTCTGCTTCTTCATCTCCACAATTTTCGAATTGATTGTTTTGGATCAATAAAGATGGAACACACTGAGAACAGGTTTACTGAGGAGGTTTTCGGAGATACAAACATTTGTACGTCTCGTCTTCGGCGAAATTTCAGTAAAAGTTTCAGTCGCCGTTGTTGAAAGTGAACCAGGAAGTAGAAACAAAAATTGACTCGGCTGGCAAAAGAGACACAGTGGGCGTTTTTACAGAGCGATGTCGGTGTCTATGTCTCACAGTACTTCGAAGTACTCATAAGGGTCTTTTCATATGAGACCCATCCTAAGGTTTTCCTTGCTTACTCTAGGGGGTTTCGGGCTTTGATTGCTGTAAATTCTTTAGAAATAACATTTAACTGAACTCCACCTTTAACATCAATTTGCTTATTACCTAACTAAATGCCCAATTAAAGGCTAAACAAATCTAAACTCACTACTAATAAATATTTACAGTTGTAAAA
>JASGAT010398027.1:0-14348 GCA_030220025.1 Chelon auratus
AGGTCATATAAAAGGGTCAGAGTCTCTGGAAATTCACCAGAAGACTGAGAAGCTGTCTGATTTTCTTCTCTACAATCTTCTGTTCTGCCGTCACGAAGCTTTACGGAGCTCCGGTTCTGTTCTTGATGGTGTCCTCAGGTAAAACCAGCTTCATTCATTTATTTATTCATTTATTCACCTGAACGTTGTCTGAATGTTATGTGAACGTTGGACAAGTCACTCTGACCGGATCTTCCTTCTTCTTCTCCTTCCATTCTTCTTTTATGCAGCAGCAGATCTTTGGTCAATAATCAGGTTTTCGGTCAATAATCAGGTTTTCTACAGCGGTAGTTGGACATTAAGACTAAACCTCTCTGTAGTCTGACCTTTCATCAGCTCATTTAGCATTTTCAGGTTTCAGGATTATTGTGAAATCTCCTGAGCTGCAACAAGGACCAGAACATTTAAAATCACCATTTAACTGTTTTCTGTGTCAATGTTCATGTCTCAGCTCATATTTCCATATTTCTTTACAGTGTGTGGATTAGATTGTTACTTCTGTGAACCCTCCAGCAATGAATCCTGCACCAGTCCTATAACTTGTTTTGATGGAGAACAGTGCTGAATCATCAGCTGTTCATCAGATGAGTTGATATATGTCTCTGAACTGATTGTTGTCTGTCATTGTTGCTGTAGCTGAGGTTTTTCCATCATGTCTTATAGGTCTCGTCACTAGAGGCTGTGCAACCAGTTGTACACCCCCTATGAGTTGCTGTGAGGGGGACTTGTGCAACAACGCAATATCAACTGGTTCCAGCGTCCTCCTCCTGCTGGTGTCCTCATCCATCATCACCATCTTCCTCTGAACCATAAGAAGAAGAAGATTATCTCGATGATTAAACCTATAAAAGTTGTCAAAGACAACAGATTGATTTATTTTCAATAAAAGCACAATAATCTGTCAACCACTGGTTTGTTTTATTCTGTAGGTTCAGACAAGACGAGACGAGATGAGATGAGACAAGATAAGATAAGATGAGATGTGATATGACATGATATCCTATACAGCTACAACTGAAGGTGCATTGCACAAAAAAAAAAAAATTAAAAATTAAAAACACTTGAACAAAAACAAGATGTCAGCATAAGATGCACACCTAGCTTGTGGTTAGCTGTGAAATGTTCTACTCAGTATTGATACTTGTTTTGTTTCACACAAATGCTGGCCTCAAACCCACTGATGGCCAAACGTTCTCACCAGACAAAGATAAAAGTCAGAGAAGGTGTGATGTGCTTCGAGTCACCTGCTGGACCTTCCAACAATATTATTCTTCTGAAAGAACAGCAGAAGACAACACAAGACCATGAGACGAGATGAGGCCCTTGATCTTTCAGTGTCCCACACCGTTGGCTCTATTCATCTGTGTTGAGCTCTTCCTAGCTTCCTAGCCTCACAGCTAATATTAGCTCCTCCTAGCTTTTAGGCTCCTAGCTAATAGCAGCTTCCCAATATCATAGCCTCACAGCTAATAGTAGCTCTTCCAGCTTCCTAGCTTTGCAGCTAATATTAGCTCCTCCTAGCTTTTAGGCTCCTAGCTAATAGCAGCTTCCCAATATCATAGCCTTTCACCTGATAGTAGCTCTTCCTAGCTTCTTAGCCTATTAGCTATGTTGGCCAAAATCTGCAAATAGGAGACGTCGTAGCTCAACTTGCAGTTCCTCTATCGTCCACTAGATGCAGACAAACCAAACGTTGACCTGAATAGAATTGAACGAGAAAACTTCTATTTAGAAATACAAATCTTTCCAGGTCCTGTTTCTATATGATGTTTTCTACTTTGTACATTAAGTGAAACCTTAAATAAAAATGCCCGGTCACTGGCCTGACATCATGTTTCTGTTTATACATGTTTACGTCTACTGCTATCTATGTCAGCACACACACACACACACAGCTGAAACATGACTACATTTAGCTCGCAGCCTCATCAATATAGCTCTGGACAGAGTGTGTGTGTCTGCTGCCTGGCATTACTGGGCAACTGGACAGCATCATGGTGGAGGGAAACAAGGAGAAAGAGAGGGAGAGAAACAGAGAGAGAGAGAGAGAGGGAGAGAGAGAGGCTGTGGTTGGATGGTTGGCATTTGGCAAAAACAAATCAGGAAAGGAGAAGCCAGATGAATCGCAGTGCTGAGGAATAAAGACGACGACGCTTGACGGCTTAGCTTCATAATGCCAAACTAGAGAGTAGAGGTGCTATCAGGTTGTACAGCAGTCACGATGACCGTCACTTATTCCAGTAAAGTCGCCAACGCCACCTTCTTCAGTTTCCACCGGCTGCTGCTGCGATGGAGGGGCAGCATCTACAAGCTGCTGTACCGGGAGTTCATCCTGTTTGCTCTTCTTTACACCGTCCTCAGCATCGTGTACAGGTCATGCACTAACACTTCGTTCTTCTTGGGGAAACTCAGTCACACTTTACTTTATCCTAACCCTAGAACTCGTTGGACTTCCTGGGTTGCTTGAAGACGTTTTATCCAACCTGTTTTGATTGTGTTTCCAAAGGTGTGAACGGGGATGTTTTTAGGCCAGATGTTCAGCACGTGTTGTAAATTGATGATGTTTTCCTTTGGGACATATTTGACTCCTCTTTCAAATCCTTTTTTATTTTTTATATATATTTTTTATACGTGTTGTATTTCCTACATTGAGTTACCTGGACGTTAGCTTGCTAGCTGTGGGTTAGGGTTAGGGTTTAATGTAGCTTCTTGACAGCAGCAGTTTTGCTTTCATGAGTTCATGAGTTGTATAATTTAGAATTATGTGGTCATTAGCTTGCTAACCGTTAGCCACTGTGGCTTCTATACGCCAACAGTTGCCTCGCACACTTTGAGCTGATGTTAGCAACTTAAACGTGATTTACAAAGTTGCAACCGCAAGTTAAATGTTTGCCAGAACACGAACAAGGTTTATGTCGTCATGACTGACAACAGATTTACACAAAGTACTCGTGGGAACAGCTGCAGAGCTACGTTTAGAATCAGTTCATTCCATTAACAAGTGTACGAAATGATTTTCTGAAGTTTGTATTTTGAAAACTAACTAGACTAATAAGTGCTAATGCTAATTTTACAGCTAGCACACACATACAAGTCTTACTAACAACATCTACTGGCACATCTTCCATTTAACTCTTCATCTTTCCAATAGAACAATTCATCTACGATGGGAGCAGCATCTAGTGGCCGTTAGAGGAACTACAGCTTAACGTTTAGACAGAATGCCTCGAAGCAGCTGAAGAGGAATTAGAGACACAGGAAGAAGAATTTCACAGTTGTTGGTTTGTAAAGACCATGTCCTCTGTCCTCCAGGCTCGTCCTCTCCGACCATCAGAAGAGATTGTTTGAGAAACTTTCAATGTACTGTGACAAATACGCAGAGCAAATCCCTGTCACCTTCGTCCTGGGTAGGTTTACCGACAAGTCAAAAGCTTTAGTCTTCTCGTCCTTTACAATGTTCTGGTGATAAAAAAATAATGTTGTAATTTCCCGTCTGGCCTGATGGTGGTGCTGTTTCTCACTGTTACAATGAATAAATACACTGATGAGCAGTTTATTATGAATTTATTATAAACACTTATTGCCTCAGTGACGTTATAATGCAGCACCTGGGAGTCGGATTTAGGGCAGAACAGCATTTTCTTAGATTTTGTATTAACAGTTTTGTAAAATAAGGTGTAGCTGAGGCTGAGGCTGGATTCAGCCCTAACTCCACAGGTTCATCTTAGAATAAAAGTCTTTAATCCAGAATCAGCTCAACTGAACAACAACAGAAACAACCACAAACATTTCTGTCTTGTTTGATTTAATGGACATTTACCTGTAAATCAAAGCTGAAGGCCGTTGAATTAACACATTTAAAAACGAGTTTAAGCAAATTCTGCTCCTCTGCACATTCTGCCCAAACTATACTTAAGGAGGAATTTAAATATTTTAATCTATTGACAGCCTTAATAAAAAACAAATCAGTGTTTTCAGCTCATTTCCCACAAAAATCCCAAAGATTTAGATTCTGAACGAGTGTAAAGTTTCATAACAGGTTTCTAACAGTGGAAGTAACACTTCACATAACACCATCATTATCCGTCTCATTATCAGTCTAATTATCTTCCCCAGATTTCACTCCTGGTGGTTTACACATTAGAGACTTGTGAGATTCACGGGGGGTTAAAGAACACAATCAACGTGAGTGTGATTATTAATAATCACAGAAGGAGTCCGGCTAATAGTTGTCCTCTGGGAGCATGACTTAACGCTCTAACCGCTGTCAGAGATGAGTGATGTGTTTAGAAACTACAGTACATGTAGGATTATCTTATCTTTCACACTAAAATATGACTAAACTCTACTTCCTGTCTGTGGAGAGAGCACACCGAGTGTTTGGTTGCGTCATTAGCAGGGCTGCTAATGGAAACAGATCATTAACCAGCAGAGAAAGCTAAAAGCAGGATGAGTGTTTGTGTTGCTGTTCAGTGTCCAGATTCACACACAATACCAGGATGTTCCCAGGGTCCACAAATCTGTTATTTTGAAAAAGGTGCTAGTAATAATACAACAAATACAATCTAAAATACAAGACAAGTGCACCTAGGGTGTCTGGGACAAATTAGGGGAACATCTGGAGGAACATCTCATCAGGAAGTCCTTGAACACTCTAGAGAAATTATACAGAATTATCTTATTTCGCCTGAGAACACTAAGATCCCTGAGGAGGAACTGGAACACGTTGCTGGGAAGAGGGACAAGTTTCCAATAAGGAATAATCCGAAGCTAAACATGTCCGATGACGCAACTGGACAGTGTCCTTCAGCAACCTTGTTGACATCACTAGGATGTGACCAGGTTTACTTGTTTAATCTGTGAAAACCACAGACAGCGTACAATGAATGTTTGCTCATGTTGTGCAGTAAAGAAGTGATTATATCCTGAATTAAACTATTATTTTTATTTATCTGAACTAACGTCAGATGATCATTTTGTCATTGTTTGTTCATGTTCTAGGTTTTTATGTGACTCTGGTGGTGAATCGATGGTGGAATCAGTTCGTTAACCTGCCCTGGCCTGACAGACTCATGTTCCTCATCTCAAGGTAGAAACAAATGATCAATTCTGGCCTCTACAGGCAGGGACAGGAACTACAGGCAGGGACAGGAAATATAGAAAACACTGGCCTCTACAGGGAGAGACAGGAACTTCATGAATATTGTCCTTTTCCAAAAATGAAAGATGCTAAGCTAGCTACCTTTAGATGCGGCCTTGTGAACTACTCTATGCCACCTTTGAAATCCTTGGACAAGTGGTCGCCCTGTGTTTACTGTGAACCAGACACCACATCATTCATGTCCTCTCGTCTTCCTCCAGCTGTGTTCGAGGTAAAGATGAATATGGCCGCTTGCTGCGACGGACGCTGATGCGCTACGTTAACCTGACGTCGCTGCTCATCTTCCGCTCTGTCAGCACCGCTGTCTGCAAACGATTCCCGACCATGGACCACGTGGTCGAGGCAGGTTAGAGCATAAATAAACAGCTCTGAGTCTGGTTTACGTGTGTTTGTTTTGTACGAGTGAAATGGTAAAAGTCAGTCAGAGTTCAGATCCGCCCCGGCTCTGTCTCTTCCTCTTAACTACTGGCTGATACGACCCTAGGGATTAACTTGTTATCAGCCAATTAGAGCAAGATGGCAGGGCAGCAGTGTGTCTGATTCTGGCGCCTGTTTACATGGTTTGTTTGGGTGAACAGGTGAAACCCAAGGCCGGGGTTTGTGTCTGAACAATGTCAGTCACAGTTCTGTCTGGTTTAGAGAACAAACCAGCCTGAGTTTGGGTTAAAATAGACCTGTTCACAACATCATCAAGTCCTAAAGAACAATAGCTGTCACTAGGGCTGTAACAAACAATTCTTACCAAGAGATTTTATTCAACAAAAGTCCAGAGTTATTGAGTGTAATTAATTGTGATGTATTTTCTCATTAATTAGCTAATACTAGTGTTGTAGTCAAGACCACCTAACCCGAGACCGAGTCAAAACCAAGACCAGAGTATACCAAGACCAATACAAGAACAAGTCTTTGAGGGGGCGAGACCGGTCTCGAGACCAAGACCGGTCTCGAGTACTACAACACTAGCAAATACTGAGTATGATTTAACTTCAATGACTTGTGCTGTAATGTTAAAGCCGTGTAGAGAGTCACCATTCATACTAACATGAACCTAACAGTCATGTTCGTATGAATGAACATGTAGAAAGACCCCAGCCGGCCAGCAGATAAGAACCAACAACCTTCATGCTGTGATGCTAACGACTGCTAAAGGTTGCTTACACCCACCTAGAGCAGAACGTTAATGCAAATTTACCTGGTTTCAGTTTTAGACGTCTATATGAGCAGAGACAACCTGCAAGCTGCCATGCTAGCCATTAGCATCTCCATTAGCACCTGCTCTGGAGTCTCTAGTAGGTTCTGACTACCAACCAATAATCAGACTGAACCTTGATCCGGATACTTCTTATTCTTTTGGGATTGATGCAGATTTGAGTTACAGGTTGTATTACTGCCCTCTACTGGATAAAAACAGTCAGGTCACTGCAGCCCTGGGTGTCACAAAGCATTGTTGTCTACTGACAGCTGGACACTACACCATCTACGACTCAGTAATCTGTGCCTCTACCTGTAGGTTTCATGACTCCAGAGGAGAGGAAGGTGTTTGAGAACATCCGCTCTCCTCACCTGAAGTACTGGATTCCCGTTGTCTGGTTCTCCAACCTGGCGTCCAAAGCTCGGCAGGAAGGACGCATCCAAGACAGCATCGACCTGCAGAATATTCTCAGTGTATTTACACTTTGTATTTAATGTTGTGGCCGTTAGAGGGCGAAGAAATTCATATTCTATTACAGAGAAAATGGCTTTTAGGCTTCATAACTGAAGCTCTTGTTGATCTGTGACCACATTAACCAGACATTAGCAGTAAGTAATGTGAAACCCAGTTTAATTCCCAGAACAGTGTCCCAGAGTCTTTTTCCAATCAGCCTCTTCGGTTACAGAAATCCAAAGCAGTTAGATGTTAAAACAACTTAAAAACAGCCTGTGTTTCATCCCTGTATTTAGGAGATGAACGTGTTCAGGACTTGGTGTTCGACTCTTTTCGGCTACGATTGGGTCGGCATCCCGCTGGTTTATACCCAGGTCTGTCTCTGTCCTCCTTGTCTCATATCTGTCTCAGTAACATGTTTAAAGTGGATGTAACCTCATCAGTAAACATTACTGTAACCCAATCAGAGCTCTCTCTGTGTGGTAGGGAGTTACAGTTCATTTTTCTATCCATCTCTTTCTCTCTCTCTCTTCAGGTTGTCACTCTCGCTGTCTACACCTTTTTCTTCGCATGTCTCATTGGCCGACAGTTTCTCGACCCCACCCAGGGTTACCATGGTCACGATCTCGACCTTTATGTCCCTGTCTTCACCCTACTGCAGTTCTTCTTCTACTCCGGCTGGCTGAAGGTCAGACAACTTCTTCCGGTGTCTTGATGTCAATACAATTGCTCATTAGTGTGTAGGTAGGTAGGTGGGTGGGTAGGCCGGTTGGTTGGTTGATTGGTTGGTTGGCTGAGTGGGTAATTAGATAGGTCGTTAGGTAGGTGGGTGGGTAGGTAGGTCTATTGGTTGGTTAGTTATTGACGAGTTAACAAACGACTACAGTGAGTTATGGAAAAAGAAATCCAGTTCAACCATCATTAAAATGCAGGATTCAACGTATAAGTTTATTTATTACATTCATTGTCAGTGAACTAGCTTTGTCTGCATTGTCTTCAGTTCCATAGCTTCAATGTCATTCACATCTTTTCTGGAGCTCGACTGAATTCCAGATGTGATCTCTTGTTGTCAGGTAGCAGAGCAGCTGATCAACCCGTTTGGAGAGGACGACGACGACTTTGAGGCCAATTGGATCATCGACAGGAACCTTCAGGTCAGCAGCAGCTGATATCTACAGGTTTTACAGTCCAGTTTAGATTATATTAAAAAACTTTCTAAGAACTATACGTTGTTTTTAGGCGTTTGTCGAACACAGTCTGGCTTGAATAATGGGAAAGGGCTGACAGCATGTTTGTCACGAGCACAAGATGGACAGAAATATATCCTGGAACGTTTCCTGACACTTTATTTTTATCACACAGTGCATGAAGTTGCTTTAAGGTCAAGCTAAACATAAATTTGACAGCCAGAAGCAGCGGAGGGGGGAGCTGCTGATACAGCGGATTCATTTATTGTGGTTGTTACGACCCCGTGCTACAGGGGATGAGGGGAGTAACAAAAGAAAATGTTCTCAGGATTGATCACGGAAAGATAAGACAAAGAGACAGGTTTCTGGCCAAACAAAAATAAGGCGTTTATTAGAAAATGGCAAAATCAAGGTGAATCCAAAACCGCTGGCCTGCAAAAGGAACTGCACAGTTAAACAAACTGAAAACGCTGGCCTTCCACAGGAACCAGGACAAAACAAACAAACCAAAAACACAATGCTAACAGTTTAGCACGCACCACACACACATTTCCACTGAAGGTTAATCAAAAGACAGGAACAGCCAAAACAGGAACAATCTCACCACCGCAGCCATGCCGCACTGTGTCGCAACCAGAGTGTGTCGCAACCAGAGTGTGTCCCAACCGAACAGAGGGCTGTTCTCTTCTCCTTTTAAACTCTGGCTGCTGATTAGGGGATTGGAAACTACTGTGAACCGGAGGAGTCGCATCCACCTGGAGAGAGAGAGAGAACAGCACCGCAGCAACCCACAGGCCGTAACAGTGGTGTAAATCCTAAATGGAGACTACTGCCAGTTTCTTTTGTCACTTCAGTCTACGCTCAGTTACTCAAGGGTTTAAGACAATTAAACCCTTAATTTTACAAATTAATTCAAAATCAGATATTTTGAATTTCCACAAGTATAAAATTTGTTAGCTCAGTGCTGCCGCTGGTGACATGAAGGTATATTATATTTAGAATTAATATGGTGGTTTATTTTTCAAGAGTCAAGAACTGGACTAATACAGACTCTGATGAGTACAGGGATTAAATATGAAAGTCATAATTAATAAAGAATTAATAAAGAATTAATAAACACATTATTAAATATTTGTAGGAATGCCAAACCTAAATACTACTACATGTAAGCTAGTATAAACCAAATGTAGTCTCAGGGTGGTCTCTATGAAGCTTTCATTGAATCTTTCTCAAAAACAGAAGTCACACTAAACACCCTTTTCTACTTTTTTTTTTTTTTTTACTCCCTGTTCACTTCCAGGTGTCTCTGCTGGCCGTAGATGAGATGCACATGAACATGCCTCATATGACCAAAGACATGTACTGGAACGACTGCGACGCTCGGCCGCCGTACACGCTGGCTGCTGCAGACTACTGCATCCCTTCGTTCCTCGGCTCCACCACCGACATGGGGTCAACATACAAACACATCTACGCATCACACAGAGACTGATTCCTTATAAGGAAGTTCACTGGTTGAACACTAGCTCTGATTGGTTGTAGTGAGACTCTTGTATAGGGAGGTAGAAATGAAACCGTTGCACTACAGCTATAAACCGTCAGCTATAAACCGTCCTCCTCAACATTATTACACTATTTTTTCATTACCAAAATTAAAAACTGTTTCCTACGACTCTCTTCCAGACTCTCGGACATCCTGCAGTTTGATGATGTTGAAGTTGTCGACAGTCGTCAACGTCAACAGGACTGTACATTGACTCGGCGCCAAGAGTCGGTATAACAACAGTTTTTATAACCTCTGCCAAAGTGTTGAGGTTAGATACCAAATCATTCATTAGACCTTTTACCAACCTGGGAAGACACAAGTACTTTTGGGTGTGAACACACTGTAGACACTAAACTGTTAATTTGTCATCCAGCAACGTTGATTTATGCTATAACAAAATTAGTTCAATAACAACGCAGATCTTTACTGATAAACAATCAGACTTTAACTGGAGATGAATCATTTGCAGGTCCTGGGTCGAGTCCGCCGGCTGCTTAGTGTTCAGGAGCCTCCTGACCTCCGACCTCCTCGGCCCATCTTCAAACGACACAGCAGTGACGCAACTGGCAGCTTCTTCCCAGACTTAAGGTTTTATAGTGTTACCTGTACGACTGATCCGTCATGTTTTATGTCGGTTGTTTCAGAAACTTTTTTGTTTTTAAATCCATACAGGGTCAATCTGGGTCCAGAGCACATGGCTCCACCTTCCTCTTTGGCCATGCCCCCGCCTTCTGTGGACACCCTGTCCACCTTAAGGGAGGTTAGCAGCAACCCAGCCTCACCTGAAAGCTCACCTGTTTTCCCCCGGCTTGTCATCAGTCCACCGTTGTTTGGTGATGTCTGTCACAATCTGGACTCTTGCTGCAAACCTCAGAATGGCTTCGATCTCTCGCCCACTGAGGAGGCTCCTGGCTCAGAAACCCCGCGGTGATTAGTCAACTTCCAGCCCTTTATATTTCTACTGCCCATAATGAAATGTTATAAGATATGAATTTTACAATTAACTTTCCATTCTGGTGTGATCCTCTTTTTTAATACCCAGGACTGGCTACGCAGTTTGTTATTCCCCAACTCAACTGGGACCCAAAGAATTTCGTTGGACGACACGCAACATCCAGGGTCAACGCCCAACCCGACCACGGGGGCGGCAGTTCTCACTCCAGTTCTCCAGACAGAACTCCAAGGCTTCGGTGCGCAGCCTGCCGAGTCCCAAGGCCCTGGGCCGGCGGAGGCGAGGCCTGGCCCGGTTCCACTCCCGGCGATCGCCAGGACCAAACCCAGACACTCTGCAGATCCCCGAGCCAGATTACAATCATGACTTCCAGGGAACAGCAGGAACTGAGGGCAATGAGAAGGAAGGAACTGACAACAGAGAAGAGATCAAAAACACCAACACCCAGCAACAGAGTTTGGAAAAGAAATGATAACCAGTCACAGTCAGACCAAACAGAACCGACCTCGAAGCTGACAACAACATCTGGGCTAAACTTCAGTGACTGAATGTTTGAAATGAATCACATAAAAAGCTGCACTGCCGCTGTTTTGTAACTCCTTGTTTCCCAGAATTGGTACAACGGGGTCATAGAGAGCCATGTTAGTATGACCCGATCATACATTAACAGGAAATACCGTACATCAGGACATACAGCTTTCTTATACTTTAACCCTAAAATGTCTTTAAAATGGGAAGAACAACAGCCACCGTTCAGGAAAATATCTCAACGCACATTAGGACATGTGAAACGCGCTACCGGTGCTGTATTTGTTGGAAAAATAATCTGTGTTTACTTTCTGGAGGACAGTTGTAGGGTTTCCATCAGTACTTCAGTAAAATCAGGTTATTCTCCTACGCCATCTACTGGCCATCGCAGGATCTGCAGCATTCACCAAGGAACTGGTTCACGGGGTTTGTTGAAAACAAAATCTTATGTCTTCATGTGATTTCTGTTTGTTTTGTGAATGTAACTGAAGACATGAATGTACACTATCTGTTGCTGCTGCTGAACCTACTTTTTCAAATAAAAGGTTGACTTGGATTTGTCGCTGGGTCACAAACAATGACAAATGTTTTTACTCTGTTTAGCAGAATTTATCAGTTAGCAATTGTAGTTTAAGATCACAGACCAATACTGCTAACAAGTACTATTAGTTATCTCACCAAGAATTAAAACAAACTGCGTTTTAATTGTACATTATTTATTGACGATGCAGCTGTCAGCTAATAATAACCGATGGGTTATTGTTTAGACTGGTGTCTAGCAGGAGCAAAGCCGACCCGGTCCTGTCCTTTGTCGAACACGGTGTAGTACTCTGTCAGAAATACATCTCCCAGAATCCACAGAGGGCCTTCTGGAGAAAGGATGTCCACGGCCTGGAAACCACTGAAACACAACTCCTGGTTTCCAAGGATCTCCTGATGGCGACAAACAGACAAAGAGGTGGCTAGTTTTTTTAAAAAAAGATCGAGACAAATCAATATTCTTCCAAATATTTTACCACAGACACTTGCTAGTGACAAGCCAAAGAAAACAGAGCTCACCTTCCTAATGTAGTGCTCAGAAGTGAGTGTGTATTCTTTTCCACCCAGGATGAAAGTCACTTGAGGCAAACTGGACAACCTGACACAGTCGATAAGAAACTGAAACACACACCAATGAGACTGGATGTCAACACATTTCAACAAATTTCAACAAAAGTCGTAGCTGTAGAGTCAACAGAGTTGCCCCCAAAAAAGTTTGTGTTGAATCCAGCATCTAATTTGTCTGCTGGTAAAACAATGGGTGACTCAATAATGCTAACATGATCTCTTACTTGCTAACTGAGTCTAATTATTGATTCACATGGTCATCTCAGTAGCCCACTGGATATGCAATCATTAATCAGCTAGAATGTGAATTATTAGAGTGTCCAACCTCTCCGATGTTTGTGGGTGTTGCTCCAATCAGTTGCTGGAGACTGAGGATGTCACTTGATGGACCAGCGATGAGGGACGTTCCAGTATCAACGATGGCCTGGCATCCACGAGGACAAAACGAGCTCACACCCTGCACTGCCACACTGAAACAAACATCAACACTATTTATTAACCGTACACAACAAAGGCGTTTCAAGTGGTTGCCAAAGACCACCAAAGAAATAATTACCCGTCCATCTTAATCTGCCAGTATCCCTTAGCAGAGACGGGCAACCAGTTGAGTGGTCCGGTGTACAATGCTTCGTTGGTTCCACCTAGCGTCAGTTCTCCTTCTGGGTCGGCACTACTTGTTCTCCTGCAGGGACAAAAATTACACTCCAGTCAAGTAAATGATTCCAAACATTCCTTCACATCACTTAGGTTTCTGAATCCATCTCTGACTGGTGACATTTGGTTGGCTTGCATGCCATTTTGAGCAACTTTGGTTTCAGTGTCTTGCCCAAGAACACTTTGAAAAGTGGAGGGGCTGGGTATTAAACAGCTAACCCTGTGATTGCTTAATGGATAACTTCCTCTACGACCTCAATCACAGCCATGTTGCCTAGAGTCAAAAATTTAGGCGATAAAACAATTTTGGAAACCAAAACACAGAAGGGTCGCCAAGACAGCTCCTCTTTCTTCTGGATACTCTCGCCATTGATGCTTAGTGGACACCCCTAGATCCACAGAAGAAAATCTTAAAATTTAATTCAGTATAATTGTACCTCAAAGGCTTAGGGAAAACCCGAAGCACCCTGAGTACTCAAAAGTACTCCTTCTGGACCCTTGAAATTGAAAGACACCGGGAAGACCTTTAATTGTCCTGGACACTCATGAAACATGGGGAAACCCTTTGAGACGCCTCAGGACTTGCCTCAAACCCCCTAAACACTCATAACTCTGTCAATCTTTATAATTCATAAAGGTCTAATGGAGGATCTGGAGGATAATGTTTGGGAATAGTCCTTTGTCCAAAATTATGAAACCCAGTTGTAACACATAATGCTCCTCCTTCCACTGCACCCCTAAGCAACTGCTCAGCACCTGCTGAGGTAGAAGGAGAACACCGGCTCATCCACAATCTTCTGCGCCACCATGTTGTCAAACACAGGGTTCCCGAGGATCTCGGCAAGGGATCGGTAACCCATTCCCAGAACGCCGTCAAACTTGGCCATTACGAATGCTGCACCGGGTTCGTACACAGACTCCCCGAACTCTTGGTTCAAGGTGGTCAGACCCCCAATCTGGAACAAACAGTGACACTCTATTAGGACACAGAGTACATCTTCTCTAATCACCTCTTCAACCTATAATGACACTCGTCGGACGGCATGAATGAATTTAAAACACTTTGTTGTTGAAATCTTTATCAGAATCTGGTAAAACAGTTTCAGGATTAACTCAGAATGACCCAGAATGTTGATCTTTTTAAAGATGTTGGACCTTTAATGTGTCTCTTGCCATCACTCCCAGCAGGTGTCCTGATCCATAGTGAATCCCAAACATTCGACCATCGTGATGGAACGAGCTTGACTCAAATGCCTTGAAACGCCTGTGAAGTGCTGTCAACACACACATAGTCTTTAGAAGACAGCACGTGGACTAACAGTCATTTTCAGGAGATTGAACCTCACCTCAAGGCTAAAGCTCATCTTGTATGAACCTTAAACCAAGTCTTCATCCTAAATTTTAATTATTTACAAATGTTTTTAATAGGGCCGGGACTCGATTAAAAAAATTAATCTAATTAATTAGAGGCTTTGTAATTAATTAATCGAAATTAATCACATTTTAATCGCATATAAATATTTGACCTG
>JASGAT010398028.1:0-19521 GCA_030220025.1 Chelon auratus
TGATGTGCAGCCTCCTTCTCTCTGTTACCACAGGACGTTTGGTGAAGTTGTTAACTGACTGCTGTCCAGAGGATTTGGACTGTTCCTCTGCTAGCGTTAGCCTTTTCCGATGCATTGCAGTAATACTTGAGATGTATTTCAGGACTGACATGTCACGGTAGTATGGGCTTCATCTTTAGTGAAGTATTTCCACACACTCAATGAACCGCTGCTAGTTTGCTGCAATGACCCACTGGGCTCCTCATCTGTCTTCTAGGATGCGTCCATGTTGTTATTGTCACACAATCAGTGCCTACTTGACGTGATGCTTAAAGCATCATGGCAACAAATTAGGTCTGTACCTAACAGGTCCTAACAAAGTCGCTTCCCTCAGTGGTAGATACTCCGCACATGAGAACTTTGTGTTTTATCAAAAGGGACTTAACCTTTCTTGGGTAACAACAAATCAATCAAGACTGAATTCTGGAGGATGTCAAAGTCCATGCCGTGAACGACTGTCAAAACATCAGAAAAAACAGAAAATTTAACACAATAAAGTGTGCTTAACACTATTAGGAATATAAAACAAACAAAACAGCAATTGTACAAATCCCAAATCTTCCAAGCCTTTTTTTGTCTGCTTTTTGTTGTGAACTTGACTGCGGCTCCATCTGTAAAATTTCTTCTGGCTCCGAGCATCTTTCCCCGCAAGCCACCAGGGGTTATGAGCGAAGTTTTCTTCTTTTTTTTTCTTTTTCTAAAGCTGCCACTTTAACATTATGAGTTTATACTTCTATTAAAGAATCATCAGACATGGGTAAGTCATGCCCTCAATCAATAATTATGCAAATGCAGTCTTAATCAATATGTGAAATATAAAATAAGGACAAATGATAATATGGAGATGGAGCACATCTCATTTCTCCCTCAGTCTGATGAATATGTTTGAATGGCAAACATTAGAATAGCAAAGCATCCACTTGGCTTTTATGTGATGGGGCCTTGCGTTTTAGTTGGCAAACAGTTCAATATTTGAACAGTATTTACAGCCAGAGAGATAGAGAGAAAAAAAGTGTTTTAACTCTAAAATTATATTGCTCGGAGTGATAGTCGTAGTAATAAAGAAGTTATTGACCAAATGATATTGATCGACAGCTCCTCGGGCAAAACAAGCCGACCTTGGTCTCCCTCTGTGCCTTGCCCTCCCTCCGCCTGCCTCCCCTCTACTCTCCTCCCCCGGAATTCAATAATATATTATTTTACACAGTTTAAAGCCGGACAACAAAAAGCAGCACAGCACAAGGTGAGGAAATTTTTTATGGCTATTTGCCTGTAGGAATTTGGCAAAGGAGTGTGTGAGGGTGATTAAAATCAAGACTCCAGTCAAGGCTTGATTAGGGGTTGCCATTCAACAGAAGTCATGGCAGAGAAAGAATGAGCAGGAGAGAAAGGGAAAGAGAAAGGTTAGGCAGAAGAAAGGAAAAACCAGAGGCTATGTGTTCCTTCCTCTGCTCGGCATAAATCAGATAATGACCTTGAAGTCTTTGCAGGAGAGAGGCAGCCGTAACTACATCCAAGCTCTGTCCCCTGGCTTATTCGCAAGGTCAAAGGAGGGAAACAATGGCCATTGATTTGGCCCTGAAGAGGCGGGGAGAAAAGTCCAGGGTGATTGTCACATTACACTCTTAAAAAACACACTTTAATGCACGAAGGTCTCTGGAAAGAAGCAGCAATGTCGAAATGGTCACGTTTCAACCGCGTTGGGGCTGGTAGTTCATTCCTCAGGTGAATCAAAAAATCTTTTTGGAAAAAAACCCCAAAGCATTTTATATTTTGCTTGGAAAAAAGAGATGTTGGATTAGCATGAGGAATTAAACTGCAGCTTTAAAGACACTCTGCAACGCTAATCATCTTCTAGTTCTTTTCGTGTTCAGTTCGCATCAACGCCGAATGAGTCATTTCAACATATATGCTGTATTTTCATGAGTGTTGCCACGTTGTTAGCTGCTTTGTTCCGGAGAGACGTGGCTGATCTAAACATACACATGATTGCTCGGGGAGAAACTAGCAGATTGATTGTCTCTCAGGGATGTCAGGAAGCAGGATAAGTGAGAAAAGGTCATCCTTCACTGCTAACACCCTTGACAGTAACTGGTTATGTGCAGGTCACCACAGCACATGAGAGATTGTCACGAGCTGCCACGAATCGAGCTGCAATTAATTTATCTCACGATGAACGGTTAATTAAGGAAAAACACAATAGCTCATGTTATGAGCTCTCAACTTATAATTGTGGAAGATGTTTGAAACAGAAGGTCCACTTGGCTATTTCTAGATCTTTCAACCAAATGAATGACAGCCCTGCTCCTACCACAGATCCCTCCTTCTGGATCAGCTTGTCCAGCCGTGAGGTGTCCTTCTTCTTAGTGCTGCCTCCCCAGCACACCACAGCGTAGAAGAGGACACTGGCAACGATAGTCTGGTAGAACATGTTCAGCAGCTTCCGGCAGATGTTTAACGACCTTAGCCTCCTGATGAAATGGAGACGGCTCTGACCTTTTTTGTACACTGAGTTTATGTTAGCCAGCCAGTCCAGTTTGTGATCCAGATGTAGACCCAGATACTTATAGGTCTGAACCACCTCTACACACTCCCCGTTGATGGTTGTAGGCTGCAGGTGGGGCCTGGACCTCCAGAAATCCACTACCATCTCCTTGGTTTTGGCTGTACTGGTCAGAAGATGGTTCTCTCCGCACCATGAGACCAAATTGTTCACCAGATTCTACTCCTGCTCCTGTCCATCTTTGATACAACCCACAGTTTCTGCATATGACATGAGTCTGTTTTGTACATGTGTGTCTGCATGAAATCTCAAACTTACCAAACCGCTAAACATGCATGTGAAGCATCACAAACTGTTTGCAGTGCATGCATGCCGTCTGTGCAAATGCCAGAGAAGTACAGTCGTTTAATGCACCATATACGTTATATATTATAAAGTTTGCATTCTATTTCATATTCTATTTGGACGTTGTAGTGTGTGTACAGTCAAACACAGTAAACTTCTTGTTAGCAGGCCCCTGTCATGTTTCCTTTACATGAGTGGAACTATTGTAGTATTAATAGAAGCGCATGCAGATCTATTTTAAGTCCATGTTTGCAGCTGAATTCTTTAGTCTGGAGGATAATATGTGGTTTTCTTTCTCTACTTGTCTGTCGCACCCATTTCTTATCATGCACCCTTCGCTATGTCCCCAAAAGTTTGGTCTTCAGCTAATCTCATGGTGTTTGTAACACCGATTGTGCCTTCTTCACACAACACGTACTTTAACACACGACGGGAAAAGAAGCTGTGATCGTGTAAGTAGTCGCCAAGCGCTTGGACCCGGCACAATATTTTCATGGGTGGCTGGACAAAGTCAGTACATTTGTCACCAGTGTTGCTACTCCTTTCACGAGCAAAGTCACAAGGGTAGTCTGAGAGGTCACCAAACAGCAACGGAAACGCCAAGTTGGACAGAGTCGCGCTTGTTTTGCTGGCGCTAGTAGCCGAGTGGATTCTGTGTAGGAGTGAGGTATTACAGAGTGAAGACGTAGCTTGTTATTTTACAAGTCTTTAAAAATGATCTGCACACCCAGAGTCTAGTTGTCTGTAAAATACCTGCTAGAATCTCATCTTCCTTAGCCCCATCAGCAGGTACTCCCCAAAAAATCCATCAATCAATTACTTAAGGAATAACACTGAGACACTGTCTACTTTTTGCTGCTTTTGCTGCCTTCATATTTGTTAGAATATTACTTAGGCTCTTTATCCTGGCCGAAATGTACAAACAGAAAATAATATTATTATTTTAATAATTGCCCTTGTCTGACTTTCATAAAAAACAAGGATTCACAGCGGTCTCAGGACTAGGGCCTCCTCTAGAAGGGACTGTGAGGTCCCACACAGAAAAAAACCCTTTCTGTAAAGGCCAGAAAGATCTGGAACAGTCCTCCACTCTCCATAAGGGAGTGTCCCACATTACAAACCTTCAAAACTTCCCTCAAGCAGTGGTTGAAAGCAAACCAATGTTGTAACCATTGACGTTTATCTTCTTAGTAATGTAGTGGCTTGTAATATGTTCTTATTGTGATCTATTGTCCTGTCCTGTGTCTCAGCATGGGACAAGTCCACTTGCGGGTCACCAGCGGTTTTAATGTTAGACGTGAACAGCACCAGCGTGATAAATCTTACTGTGAAACCAACGGCCACCGTGAGGGCAAAACAATCAGCAGTGCGCCACCAAGAATTTAAACGCTGACAAAAACGTCTGTAGCGAGTTCAAAACATTCAGTTTCATGTTGTCAGCTGATTATTTTAGCCTGTTACGCGTTGGCACAGACACAGCAGAAGTAGTTGCACGCTGTCAAAAGGCTTCGGTTTAACCCACAGAAATAAAGGAGCCTGAATTTGACGTTTGTATATTTGACTTGACAGTGACAAAATGCTCGCTGCACACAGAGGTATACAAAGTGTCAGGATCCAAACATTTTCCTATATTTCCCGCTGGTACCTCACGTCTCAATCCCTGTATCCGAAATCCATAGAGACGCAGTTTTTTGGTTCTATAACGTATATTAAAACTTGGTTCTGCGTCATTTACTCCCGCCATGCAGTTTGCCGTGAGGCATTTATCAATTTTTTTGCTCGCAGACAGATGTGTTTTTTCCTCCTTGTCCCTGATCAGAGTCAGCTGTTGGCTGATGAGTTCAACTACGTTTCCCAGTGTCAAAGATTAATTCCCATTCTCACCGGCAATTAATTAAATCTGCTTTGTCCGAAAAAAAAAAAAAAATGCATTTATGCATTTAAATGTTCAAAGAGAATAATATTCGCCGACACATTTAAAAGAATAACCAGCAGGACTTCTTCTGTCAGGAGTCATCAGAACAGGCGAATTAGAGGCTGATCACTGGTGGCAGATAGAATAAGTGGGGAATCAAAAAAAGATGGGCGCATCGGCTCATCAGTAAGGCGTGCTGTGCCCCTCACCTCGCTTATCCCGTGTGAACACGATCCCCTTGTTCACTTGCATGTCAGAGATGCTGATGGAGAAAGAGACGGCGGTTACTCTCGGTGAAATATTAATTCTGCTCGCAGGCCAAACATCTAGCTACTTGGCAGACATGGCTACTGAAAAGGGAACGGGGTTGGTGTGTGTGTGTGCGGAGGGCTGCATCTGCATCCATTATTGAAGTGTTGGGATGTTGTCAATTCATATAAGGTCAGCGTGGAAGGTTTCGGCTTGTGCCAGTGTCGGAACAAAGATTTCACCTTGTCTGGCGCCTTCCCGCTTTCTTTTCTCTCCTTTCAAACTTCCTCTTGCGCGGTTCTCAGCTCTTAATGCGCTCACAGCTCTGCGGCACACTGCGTGTTACATTGTCTTGGTTTTGTTCTCGACTCGATTCCAAGTTTTCCGAAGCTCGGGTACATGATGGCACGAGACGTGACCTTACCTCCGGCAACTTAAAATTCAGCCCACAAGTGCGTTGCCTCTGCACAAACACACACACACACACACAGGGAGAAGGACAGAGTAGCGCAGTGTTTGCTGTGGGAGAGCTCCTCATTTGCATCAATTATAGATAGTCAACTTCCATCCTCGTGGCCCGGCGCTGCATATTTCATGGCGAGGGGAGTTTTTTTATGAGTTAATGTGTCCAGTTGACATGCCTCTGAAAGCACTGGCCTGTCCCTTACACCGTGTGCAGGCTGGGGTGAGCACGCAAATCATGTGCGCCACTGCTTGTGTTTGTCTGCGTGTGTGCGGGCGAGTGAGTGTTTCCTCGCCGCATCATGCATCCAGCACAAATGTGCCTCCCAACCTCGGCTCTCTGCTGCATGGAGAATGCGGCGCCATACGAATGCCTTTCACAGGTTTTCTTTTTCAGTTTCTAAATTCATGAAAAGAATTAAAAGTGAGCGGGAAACTAAAATCGGATGCAACTTTCCAAATGCAAATAGGCCTCTAAACAAATGATGACAGCGTTCATTATCCCTTCTGTGCTCTCCTCCATTACTCTGACTCCCTCTCAGTATTCCTTCACTCCCCCGCCACAGTCCAAACCACCCACCCATCTAGGATCCACCCCACCGCCGCCGCCGCCACTCCGGCCCAGATCCACCACTATTTCTCTCCTCGCCCTCTTGCCAGCCTGTTGGGGAGGTGTTACCAGCAGCTGGTGCCTTTGCATAATGTGCAAGGTGTTTATGTGCGTTTCTCGTCCTTTTCCCCGCGTTTGTGTGCGTCTCTGAGAGACGCGGCAAGGAGAATGTGGGAAAGAACGGAGGCTGTTCTCGGGTGGTACAAATTGCTTTTTTGACCCTGTAATTAGTGGCAGAAGACGCTCTGAAGGAGCCAGTGATGAAGCTCCCGTGGCCGAGTTTCAACGCGGACGCATAAATTATCATTTATGGAGCACTAATGGCCTGTTGAGTTGTCCTCTCAGACCTCGCGCTGCCACGTCGGTTCTGCGATCATCCTCGGCTGAGCCCGGTCATCTTTTATGCGTTATCTCCACGGTGGGTTTCTAACTGTGACATGAAAGAACGCCAGCTCTCCTCCCATCTCCACTGCTTTCAACTTCCCTTTTCTATTATGTCACCACCTATTTTTCCATCCCTCTCTTCTGTATTACCTCCCAAGTTTCATCTCTTCACTTCTAACTCCTTCCTTTCTTATGCTCGTTTACTCACCCATATAACTTTGGTGTCATTTGGAGTCGTTCAGAAGTTATTTAGATCCAGTGGAGCGCCGCGTTCATCCATATAGTGGGAGTGAATGGGGCACCGAAATGCAGCCTCAAAATAACCCATTATCTGTCGCAAAACTCTTTCTTTTCACTAATAAGCCTATCATTCCTCTTCCTGTCCTCACTCGCCCCCCTCCAAAGCCACTCTTTTTCTTGGTCACCTTTGTTACTTCCACCCCACCTCTCTCCTGTCTTTCCCTTTCTTTTCTTATCATTTCCATTCTTTTCTTCACTAAAATTCTCTTTCTCCGTTTGCCATGTTCTCACTGCTCACTTTTTACACAACTTATCCTTACTAGCTTTTGTTACATTCTTCTGATATACGCCTTATTCTTTTCTTCCCTTCTTTCTCCAAAATGTATTCATCACCTCGCCACCTCCTACACTTTCTCTGTTGCCTCTCTTTGATATTTCCTCTTGCAATCATTAGCTTTATTCCTATTTTCTTTCTTTACTGTTTACTGTTCTTTCTAAAACATAACGCACCACCTGTTGGCCCAACTAACAGGACGCTGCGCAGATGTTAAACTCTCTTGTGCTACCGCGATTCACTTAGCATACTTTAATTTACCACTGTTTTCGCAAAGCTGATTTATTGCATTACGGGCACACGTACTGTATGCGTCCTCACAGACAGAACCGCGCGTCACTCAGTGTTAGCGTGTGCGTGTTTTCTTGAGTGCCGTACGCTGTTTGACACTGGGCGAGGTTTGCCCTTAGAACAGCTGTCATTACAGAACAGAGTAGAACGGAATGCAATTAGACACGTCAGCGCCGTGATCCATCACTGGCTATTATGGCCTCCACAAGGTGAGGAAAGGAGAGAATGGTCCATAGATACCGCAAGGAACACACACACACACACACATACACAGTCGCACAAATGGATCTCTTTGACAGCTTTGTGACAAAAAATATAAAAAATGAAAACACAAAGTATGAAAACAGGTAATCAAGTCTACTTATACTTACTGTCCAACTATTCAACACTGAGGAAACAACCTTCCCTCCTTTTTGCGAGCATGAAGTGGTTGGTTGGGTGTGTGGAGAGTCAAATCTAAATGGTGGTATTAGGAAACGTCAGTAGAGCTGAGGGGGGGTTGAACGACTTGGACGCTTTCGACACAGACACACAAACATCCTCTCCACAGTCTAGAAGTTGTTCATGTGTAAAAATGAGTTAAATGTCCTCCGTCTCTCCATGAAATCCCAGACTGACTGGATTTTGTTGAGATCAGAGTTGTGACTGTGGCATTGTTCGAGCCATCTGTTGCAGGACAGAGTTGGTCCCCCTTGTCTGTGAAGCTACGTAGCCCGACGAAAGAGAAATATCAATTCTGTCTTAAGCAAACTTGAAAGAAGGGGAAAAATAAGGAATGTGGTGGGCTCAGAGAGGCCTAATTTAAGGCTGCAGTACCTCCTGGACTTTTATAAGCCATCAGTTAGCAGAGCCCACCACATCTTCAAACACGCTGCCTTAGTGTGATGAGTTCCCTGAAGAGGTCTGTGGCTACTCTGCCTTGAAAGCACCCAGATTTTTGCCGGTGTGTGCACTTTTAATTGCACTCCCATCGCTTGCCCCCCAGCCCCTCAAATCTCTCTCCCTCACACACATTCTGCCCCTCGCTCGCCCTTTTCTTCGCGAAGGCCCCCCAACTGCTTACTCCTCCCCTTGTCTCGTTCGCACTCCGTCGTTTTAGCCCTCTCTCTCTATCTGCCCGTTCTTCAAAGGGGAACTTCATTCACTTTATTTTAATTTCACAGACGAACCCTAAGGGGAGGAATGAGAGATGGCAATGTGAGAGGGAGAGAGAAATAAGAAACTCTGCTTTATTTTAGTGATGGCTCCGTGCTATTGGGGCAAAGCCTTTGATGGCTGGTTACTGGCCGGCCATGGGCACTGCCTAATAAACAAATGAATAACCCCTAACAGAATGATGGTGTTTGATTATGTCTGTGCAGATGTGCAATGAAAGGATAGCCCTGACTTACTGCAATTTGGTCTTATTTTTCTGCTCTTGGCCTTGTTCTGATATTGTACCAATACAAGCTCGTCTGAGATCTTTAAGTGGGACTGGGGAAGGAAAGGCAAACAGAAAGCTAAGCAACATCAGCACTCATCACATGCACAAAAGCGTTGGTAATTCCTCTGGGCAGTAGGTCCGTGCATATGCAACGCCAAAGTACCGACAGCAAACCTGAGTTCATCACTGACGTTTTGCACGCCTGTTTCATTCAAAAACATGACGTGCATCATCTACATCAGTGGTGAAAAATCACTTTCACCTACAGTCAAATTAAAGAATGAGATCAACTGTTGTGTGACATGAGCTCCACGATCAGATCGAAGTTGGCAAAGATTGCATTAATCGTCATCATGTCATTCGTAGTAGACATCCTTAACTCATGTGGAATCATTGGGTCAGTAACACAGGTGCTCAGCTGTACCTGCTTTGGAGAAAGCAACAGGAAAAGTTACAAATGGTTGAAGAATCTGAGGACTCCATGCTGTCAGCCTGCTCACCATAGACGCTAGGGGTTGCATGACTTAATATTTTTTAAAGATGACTGTTAAGTGATAAGTCGATATGACTAGTCTCTGATGACATCACTAATAGAAACACAGTAGAAAGTAATGAAATCTATGTCCTTGACCTGAATACATATGCTGAGAACAGACAGCTCATGTGCTACATACTGTGAGCTGCAGATACGTATAGCCTGTATAAAAACATGCAGCACCTCAGCACCATCAGTAGCATTTAATCGTACTCCACAGCGTGTTGTTAGATGGGATAGTGTAGCAGCTAAAGGTCTAATAACTTTATCAAATAGTTGATGTGCAGCCTCCTTCTCTCTGTTACCACAGGACGTTTGGTGAAGTTGTCAACTGACTGCTGACGTTCCTCTGCTAGCGTTAGCGTTAGCCTTTTCAGATGCATTGCAGTAGTACTTTAGTTGTATTTCAGGACTGACATGTCACGGTAGTATGGGCTTCATCTTTAGTGAAGTATTTCCACACACTTGATGAACCGCTGCGAGTTTGCTGCAACGACTCACTGGGCTCCTCACCTGTCTTCTAGGAGGCGTCCATGTTGTTACTGTCACATGATCAGTGACTAGTTGATGTGATGCTTAAAGCGTCATGGCACAGCAGTGAAGACGACTAGTCAACAGCAACCACTGGTAGAGCCACGTGCTGAGTTAACCCATATTTCTAATTAAGACTGAAACTGCAGCACAAAGATTTACCTGTAAACCAGGGAACATCTAAGTATGGGACTTTTGTTACTGTGGTATCTTAAAATGGTTTACACTGATTGACTTTCTAACAGTGTATAATATCTGTATAAGTTTTGTACTCTGCCCTTAAATGGGTCAAGATTAGACGTCAGTACAATGTGTAGGAATTTAATATAATCAGTTGTTTTCTTTGCAACATCATGCAAATGTATATTACTTAAATGCAAATACTATAGAAACATTGTCTAACAGTTTGCCTTTGAAGCATGCATTGTTCTCGTTGCTAGGCCTGATGCACTGTAAGCAGGTATCTGTGTGCGGAACATTTTTTCCCTGAAGAAAACCTCATATCTCCAAAAAAAGTAAGCTTATACAAAAACAGGCTTTGTTTTTAGCTTGACCCACATGCACTTCTTTATCCTGTAAAGACTGAAAGGTTTACATATTACATGCCAGTTAAGTTCAGACTAGTTCATGAAGTTTTTACACAGCTTGTGCATGTGAGTACTGTAAAAGTACGTCCCTGTGAGGGCTCGCAAGTCCGTGTGTGATGAGGATAGGTGTGTGTGTACGTGCGTGTGTGTGAGAGCGTGTCAGCATGCAGGTGTACAGGCTGTGTGAAAGATGAGCCCCGACGACGGGCCGTCCACCTTGCCCTTTGGCTATTTCTGTACTGTGCCTTCCCCATGCGTTGGTTGCGTAATGATCTGGGAGATAGAGATCGCTCTTTGTTTGTTGTCTCTATCAGCCATAACTGGGCCTCGGTGCCAGAAGGTCAAGTGTACAGAATAAGAACAGGCTTACACAACACAGAAAACACAGGCACACCTTTGATGTGAAGGAAGGGATGTGTGCGTCGTCTCTCAGATTGAGGGCGGTGATTGATTTCCGACAACATAAATCTAGCTGTGCAGAAGTGGACCTGCAGTATACCACTTCAGCAGCAAACGCTTTATGTCGGGGAGGCCGAGCTCAGTGTTTTATTGAGACTCAGAGACAAAGTTTGAGACTAGCAGCTCAATGCGAAAACCATCAGTTTAGTAGATTAGGAAACTGTAGTTTAGTTATTTATTTATTCACTTTTTAATTTAAAATCACATTTAGCCGCTCTCATCATCCGCCACTTTAAAGCATTTAAAGCAAGCACTCTGTGTCAACATGTGCATCAGAAATGAAATTATGTCCATTTACAGTATATTTAAGGCACAGAATAAATAAATAAATAGATTTTATTGCACATGTTACTATTTAATTGGCATTGAACTTTGGGCTTCAGTGCTGTGGTAATGGCTTTGGGGTAAAAACAGTCCATATATCTGGAAGTGTGTGCTTTTTTGTTTTCTTAATGTAGTTTGAAATCTGCATGACCCAAATTTTGCTCACTGCGAGGGTCTGCACATTACCGCAGATGACCACATGCAATCAGAAGTTTGAGGTCACACAAAGCAAGTACACAGATTGTGCATGTCCCAAACTATTAACTACATTAACTACATGCTTATCTTGTGCTCTTTCTTGTTCTCTAGTTAAGCAGCCCTTTCTTTTAATTCTTGCTTTTGCCCAAATACAATAAACCTGCTATCAGGTGGTCATTATCGTTATCTTTTCTAAAGGGCAGATATGGAGCATGTCATGTATGCACAGACAAAGACTACGTGTGCGAAAGTTTCAGAAAAGTCCATGACTTTATTTGTCCTAAAAGCTCCAAACTATGTTTTTTTTTCTACAGCTGCTTTGACGTAGATCTAGAATAACATAACCACAACCGAAACAAACTGATATATGAAGCCCATATACGGCCTATACACATACCGTATGTACGTTTTACTCGAATTAACGAAGTCTTTGCAATAACTGCTGTACTGACAAATGCCAGTGTAGTCCATAAATCAATTTTGATTCGGTGTAAAATGAAAGAACAACCCTCATGTGACTGTATGTAAAGAGAACAATTTGCTGCAAACTGCATTGGCCATTAGCTTTGTGCAGCATTTTAATGTTTTGCAGCATTTTGTTTACAGCTCACAACTTGACTGTTAAGATCCATCTGCTTTCAGTGCAGTTGTTCTAATAAAACTATGGTAGTCGCGCCTGCACTAAGAGATGTAGTAAGTTAGCATGGAGCTGTGGCAGTGGAGCATTTAGCTAGTAAGAATAGAGCATATAGGACCTGTGTTTGATAGATGAAAATAACAATAATCTGGGAGTGTAAACTGGCAGCTGTTTGCTAAAAGGTTTACTATATCAGCTGTATAAAGTGATATCTTCACAGTGTTGTGTTTACAGGATTTTGCACTCCCCCCAAGTGGCCAAAACATCCGTTAATGCGTTTTAAAAGGTATTTTTAGAGGAACTGTTATGTCCTTGACATAATTCACACTTACTGCTCCCTGTATCAGTATTCACACCTGTTAGGGAAGTTTGAAAGAGGTCTGCTGGTGCTTAAAACGGGAGAAAGAACAAACCTGCGTGGGGTCTCAGGAAGAACGCTGCAGGGATGGAGAGAGAAGACATAAATAAACATCAAACAAGAATGAGATTTACCTGTTTGATCATTAACTTTTTCCAAGTCCTTACCTTCCAACAAGGATAGCGCTGGAGAGGAGAACGAGGGGAGAGCTAGAGAGGGGAACGAGAGCAAGAGGAATGAGAGCTGAAGGCAGAATGTCCGCTAGGAATACAAGCGGTGCCTTGCCAAATACAAAAACAGGCCTCTCTCTCTCTCTCGTCTTTCTTTATCCTCCTATTTTATTCCCTTTGTTAGAGGAACCCGGCGTACAGGACTTCAGAGGAGGCTGCAATGAGCACATCAAAGCGTGCCGACAGATTGTGGCCCAACGGACACACTCGAAGTGGGCATTAATTTCTTTGTTGAAAATGTAGAAAAGGCGAGCACAAAGTGGGGAAATGAAAGCGGCTTCTTTTGTTTTGTTTTTTTTGTTTTTTCCGCCTGCTCCCTGTTGTTCTGCTGTTGTTTCAGAGTCGTTCCTTGCCCTCAGTTTTTCCGCATGTCCAAGGTGGACGGGATCAGGCCGGGCACCTTGTTTTTGTCAGATGTACGTTTGGGGAGGTTTCCGTCCTCCCGTCCCCCCGTCCTCCCGTTTTCGTTCACGCTTTCTTTCTCTCTCCCTTACTCTCCCCTCTCGCCGACTCTTCTGACAAGCTCTCTTTGAGTTCAGCCCGCATGGCTCTGGGCGAAAATCAATGCCCATATGTGTCTTCGGCAGCTCTACACCGGACTGATGAAGGTTAGGAGAGAGAAAGAAAGACAGACGAGCAAAACCCAGAGACTCCGAGAGAGTCCAGCTGATTACGGGCGAAATATTCATCAAACTGTACATCTGTTTACCGAAATAATGGGCGAATAATTAAATGAGAAATGCTCTCTTGACTCTCTTTTTTTGTTGTTGTTTTTCATTCCTGTCTGCCCCAGGTGCCTTTTTTTGGCACGTGATGGATGGGGAGAGGGCAGACAACTAATTGTGGAAAGGAATTAAAGATTATTACCAGAGGATTCAGCCAGGGATTCATTCAGACCAGCATTCAATGACCATTAGCCTACATAGTGTGCTGCTGAGTTCACTGACCTCGAGTGGTGAATTGCAGACTCGTTATTGATTGCCATCGCAGTGCTTCATTGTTTCCGTGTCATGGCTAGGGCTACTCACTTGTTTAATTGTTTCTCGTTGAATTGTAAAGTAGCGAGTGGGAGGCAATTGAAAGAGGCTTTTAAACAGTTTGCGCTCTAACAAGATACTTTAAGGGGAGGCCAAGGAGGGAAACGAGAGGGACAAGATCTTACTTCAACTCTACTCGACAACATCTTACTTCTTCCCTCCTCTCCATTGTTGCACCTAAACCGTCGACAGGTTTGAAAGAATACTGGGGTCACACGGGCAGACGTCCAAGAAAACCTGAAGTGCAGAATTCAGAGATTCAACAGGCGTCTTAAAAAACATTTTTAAGCGCGATGTGTGCACAGCACCATCACAAGAACTGGGTGCCATTGAGCCTGGCATAGCCCCTCAGGGCGATGTTTCAGCCTGTTCTACTTCTTGAGTAGCCAGCATTTCACAACACCGCACTCTTTGCCGTTTTGATGCCTTTTTCTTTGCTCGCTGCGCTGACCCTTTTAGAAATTCTACGGAGACCGCAGAAACTTCCTCGGATTGTAGACGCTCCCCCGGATCTTTCGCTTCACTTCGACCTCTTGGCCTCCCCTCTCCGGTTTTGATCTCCCTTCCCCAGCTCCTCTGCCCCCGGAGGGTGTCGGCGCTGGCTGAAGGGGCTTCCAGGGGGCTTCAAGGGCCCTTTCAATCCTTCATCCAGGTCTTAGTGTTCAAAGACCTCGGCCAGTCATCCAGCTGCACACACACACATGCTAACACGCGGGTTTGCACTCACATCAGCATAGAAATACACTCAGACTATACTGATGATTTAAAGAAAGACAGAAGGGGTAAAGAGAAAGAGTAGGAGCTGCTCTGAATATCGGACTTAGATCAAAAAGAACCCCTGTGAGATGTGGCCTTAGCACCATCAAAATGAGATTAAAAATGTCAAGTCAGTTCAATATACAGTGTGCATTTGGAATATTGTGGATATACTCCTTCCCTATAAACAGAAATAAGAGAGAAACACACATTCATTTACAGTCTCTGCGTGACCCCCCTCGTTCTTTCTCTCTCCACGGGGTCTCAGGTTCACGTCAGGGCCGGATTACAGCTGGTCCGTGACGTCTATGTATAAAAACGGCAGCGTTCCCCCGTTCGAGCTCTGCCTTCTGGGACCCTAACGGTTCGAGGGCGGATGGAGAAAGCAGATGTGAATTCCGCCAAGGAAATAGTCGCCGGTCAATCAAGCGTAAACGCCACAGCTTAGCGACAAATTTCGTGGCAAAGCGATGGGCGAGGAGGGAGGGGTCGCAGCAGCATCCACTGTATCAGAAGCGTGTATCTTGACCTGGAGACTGCTGGGACGGTGATTTAGGAGGGGACAGATTGCAGGATAGAGCCAAGTTAGGAGTGTGAATTTACATTTAAGTGTGTGTAAGTGTGCACAGAGCGTAGTCAAGCTGTGTGTAGTAAAGAGTGTACAGTATTTTTCTCCGTCTATGAAATTGTGTGTGCATGTTTGTGTGTGTGTATGTGTGTGTGTGTGTCCTTCAGTGGTTCACTCGGATAACTGTGTGTGCACAAGGCTTGCAGGGCCTTATCTAGATGTCCTAGTTATCGATTGGGCGACATGGCAGATAAGGAAAGGATGAGTACCCCCTCCCACCCATATACAGCCTCCCCCCACTACCCCACCCTTCATCCACATATCTGCCATCCCAACCTCTAGCCCCCCTCTGCCTGCTCTGTGTGATACAGATGATGCGATTTACAGCACTCTACCGGAACCCGTCTACATCATATCACGCCAACCTCGTTCCCAAAGTAACAGGAGTTGTGTATTTGGAATAAATTTGGAACTACTGTTGTAAAGGTTTATATTTTTTTTGCATTTTATACAACTGCACAACCTTTTCCAAAACATTCAAGCTGAAATTTATTACATACACTTATCAGGCATAACATTATGACCACCTTCCTAATATTGTGACTCATCAGAGAATGGACATGGGCCTTCTGAGGGTGTCCTGTGGTGTCTGGCAACAGGATGTTGTTAGTGGGGGGGCCTTTGAGGGGAGGGGCCTCTGTGGATCATCCCACAGACACTTGATCAGTTTGGGATCTAGTGAATTTGGAGGCCAGGTCAACACCTTGTGCTGTTCTTCATGTTTTTTTTTAGTTGTTCCTAAAGCGTTTTTGTGGGGATGGCTGCTGCCATTGTTATGGGTGGGGGTCTGGTCTAGGTGGGTGCTCCATGTCTAAGTATCATCCACACCAATGAATGCCAGGTCCAAAAGTTTCCTAGCAGAACATTGAACTGTCACAAGATGGTCACTGTTATTACCTGTTTGTGGTTTTAATGTTGTGGCTGATCAGTGTAGATAGTCTTTATAGGGTGGACTGTTAAATCAGGTTGTGCTTTCTTATAATCCAAAGGTCAGTTCTTGGAATTATGATATCTGGATCTCATAAATGAAAGCTTGTATCAAAGAAAAAGATGATTGCCTAAACCATTAGTAGCTATTACAGTATTATATACCAGTATCATATATTACACATTACTAGACAGTATTGAACTACTGGACAATTTATTACCAGTACCTGCTTTGTGTATAATTTCTGTAAAATCTCTTTACTGCACTATTTGCCAAAAATTCTGTTTATGACTTTAAAATGAAATCTTGATTTTGTGGCTGATGATGCCTGTGCAGTGTGCCAAGCAGCAGTGTGGCACCGTGTAAGGCCCAAATCACTATTTCTTTGATTAGTATCACAGAGTGGAGACAGACTTTACTAGCGGGATATGAAAAGTGATGACGTTAGCAACACCTTGTGTCCCTCTTTCAGGCAGCATCGAGGCAAAGTAATAGGTGTCACTTCCGACTTCTTTCATCTGCTTCGAAATGGCTACAGGGAATCAGGATTTCAGCTGAACTTACAGTTACACCATCACACATTCAGAACAGGATCTCTCTTTTTTTTTTTTTAATTTTGCCAGGGCCAGTGTAACATTTTTGGGTTAAAGATAACAATTAGAGATGCAGGTGTGTCTTTAAGTATAGTAAAATTTCAGTGGTTGTCAGTGGTTTTCTGAGAGCTGAGAGTAAGTGAAGCCATACGTTACTTACACTCTGGGCAAAAAAAAAGGGAGAATATGGAGTGTACGGAGAGAAAAGGCAGAGCGTGGGTTGGATTGCTGCCAGAGCAACCTGAAGATTGACAGGCGTTCCAGTCACAGAGAAGACGCACTGGCGAGAATGAGTTTTCAGAGCTGAATGCGAGGTTTAAAAAGCAAATCACTGAGAAGAACGGAGCTATAGATTGGCAGCCGCGGCCTGTGGGATTCATAGCGAAATGTAAAACTGCAAAATGTATGAGGATGGAAAGTTTATAAGAGACACTGGGGAGGCATCGGCTTATAGTAAAGCCTTGAAAAGCCTTGAAGTGTTTTATATCCATTTGGAGATGACCACTTGTCACCACAAGTAGCACCTGATGGAATTCTATCAGTAAAACTACACTGTTCAACTACTGTCTCCTCCTTCTGACAGAGCAATTAGAGAAACACTGTATAATATGTACCCGTGCTCGTCCTCACTATTGAACTCTATTTTGTACCCCCGGACCGCCAGATGGTGAATTCATGGTTATGTCACAATCCAATCGCAGCAAGCCAATCATTCCCAGCTAACTCATTGCTGTTGGTGCACCAACGCACCACAAACCCCAGGTTTAGAACTGTGGTACGCTACAAAATACATAGATTTACCCAACGCTGATTAATAATCAACACTGTGTGAACGGATGTTACAGGACCTGCGGTGACTGCTGAAGAAGCTACCCAGGGGTGAAATAAGGGGTGGGACCTCCGATCACCCACCACCGCCACAGCTTCAAGAGGGGCGGCCCAGAACAGAGCCAGTCTTCTTCTCCAGTCTGTTAAGTCTCTTCTCATTTGCCACTGATGTGCTGCTGCCCCAGCACGCCACAGTAAATGGTTGGTGCCACCACAGAGTCATGAATTTTTCTCAGGAGTGCTCCCTGCGTGCTCTGGAGGACCTAGGTCTCCTTAGCAAGTAGACTCTGCTCTTGCCTTTCTTATAAAGTGCCCTAGCGTGGTCAGTCCAGTCCAGTTTTTTGTTCTGAGAGTCCATTATCTAAATGTCCAGTGGAACCAGCTGACGTCCAACACTTGCACGACTTGAAAGTTGAGCTGGCGCAGTGATGTTGTCAACCAATCATATGCATTTGCTTCAGTCGTTTCCATATGCAGTCAATGCCCATTTTAAATTGTTGAAACAGGCATTGACTGCATTGAGTTGTTGCTTTTGTTGAGTTGTTGCTTTCATTGTTTGTAGTGTGAATGCACCATTAACTCACATCAACTTTGGAGCTGTTTACACTTCCTAAATGCAGAACACGTCGCTGAGTTGAATTTCCATTCATCATCAGACGATGGCGGCTGGTCATGACCAGCTCATGTTGGAGCTGGAGTGAGCTCGTAAATGTTCTCTCCGAGAGGGATTTCAGTAAAAGACAGACAGAGGAGAGTAGATTTCATTCCTGGATTTCTCTCCCACCGTAACAAATGTTTCTTTTGTGTCCTCTTTGTGACTGATCAAAAGGTCAAAGATGAGTTTGACTCATTTATTCATCACACACGTTTCATACGGAAAGCCATTGTCCTTCCTGTCTTTCTTTCCTTCCTTCCTTTTTTTCAGTTTTTCTCGCTTGCTTGGGCTCATAACAGGAAAACCTGTTGGTGTTTTGTAGGCTCACGCTTGACTTCACCCTCCTCCTCCTCCTCCTCCTCCTCATCCACCACCACCTCCTCCTCCTCCTCACTAACCGCTGTCTTGTTGCTTCTGCCCGAGTGGCTCCCTCTGAATATGCCACTTGGTTGAACAATTAATTATTCTAATGATAGACCAGCACTCAGTGGTGCTTTAAACAGGGACACAGAGAAAGAGAGAGAATGGCACAGATACAGACGAGTGGTATGATTCTTGGGTGTCCCAAAAGTAGGCGACTTACAGCCTGCGTTGATGAGTGTGCGCTGCTCCCAAACACCGTGCAACCCATTTTGTTGTTTGTTGCAACCCCATACCTTACTTAATTCTACAACGACATCTTCAACGACATATTCAACCCCGAATGTTCTCCCTGTGTCTGTACCCATCAGCCGGAGTGCCCATCTCCAGGAACTCCGGCTTCGGATTACCCATCTCCAGGTACTCCAGCTTCCTCCCACCGTCTAGACATGCTGGTTAGGTGCATTGGTGATTCTAAATTGGCCGTAGGTGTGAGTGTCTCTATGTGTTAGATAGACTGGAGACCTGTCCAGGGTGGACCCCGCCTCTCGCCCCAGTAACAGCTGGGATAGGCTCCAATCCCTCGCGACCCTTCACAGGACAAGCAGCTACAGAAGATGAGGATCTTCAACCCCACCTCTATCCCATCCCATCCCACCAGAGCAGGCTCCGTACGACTCAGAAAGCCCCAATGTTCACGTCCTCCTTGTTTGTCTCGTTGAAAACGGATGTCCTTTTTCTTCCTCTTCCTTTCGCTTACCGTTGCGCGACTTGTGCCAATGCTTCCCTCACGGGCTAGAAGGGAGAAGGTAAAGGCAGGAGGAACAGAAGGCTAGAAACAAAGGACAGAAGAGAAGGAAAGTGGAAAAGAAACAGAGACGGAGGCTGGAAATAGCAAGAAGGGAAAAAAAAAAAGGTGTTGCTTTTAAGTGTGTTGTCATTGTCAAGTAAGTGCCAGCGTGCCAGGCGGGCAGCAGGCAGTCAGTCAGTCAGCCAGTCCCTCTTTGGCTTCAACAAGATAGATGCCCAGGGTTGGATTTGCATATGCTATTCAGGGCATGGCCGCACCATCCCTCTCTCTC
>JASGAT010398031.1:0-21031 GCA_030220025.1 Chelon auratus
TAAAATATAGATCCTGGCTAGCTTTTAAATGTCTTCCACGTGACAGATTTTAGTATTAGGGCCGGTGTTTAATACACAGTTTCCTCATGCTACAGGTAGTTTGTCTTCAAGTGCATTGCACCAAGTAATCTGCTGATATAAGTCATTATTACTGTTGCATGATTAGTAACCCAGCATCAATTCTGTGTTGATATGTCCATTTACCTTTTGAAAGTTATATTTTCTATGGACACATTTTACAAAATAAAGTGTTTTTCATCATTAATACAAACAATGTAAAGGATATCCCCCCAAAAAAGCTAAGATACATAAAGCTGTTTTTAGTTGAAGCTTGTGTGAAGACTAAGAAGACTGGTCATTGTTCTGAGTGGTTATGTGTTTTGAATGACAAGGAGAGCTGGGCAATATTGGCCAGGGCGGCTGTATACATATTGATTAGTCGTGTCATTCAAAAAGATGAGTCACTTGTCTCTAAGGCGTTCTCATTGGAAGTGGTCTCGCGGCAGATGCCAAGGAAAGGCTTGTGAGAAAAAGGCTGAAGAGCTGGCTGGTCGATGTAACTCCCACCAAACACACATTAGCCCCACGTGTAAGGGCTAATTCGTATGTGCTTGTTTCGCAGTACTTGATTTGACTTTGCTTTGGGCTCAGTCGCACGCATGCAGTAATAATTATTCTCCATGATAAGTTCATGGAGAGGTAATTAAACACTTTTCGAACTTGTGTGCATAAAGGCGTACTACAGAAAATGCAAAAACAATGTATATTAAGTTTTGTGCAACCGAAACACCAAACAACATCCAAAATGCATTCACATCCATAGCAGCTTCTTTTGTTTTGCAGTACTTTTCCATTATTAGTCAATTCTTCCATTCTTTGCTGCCGGTCATGTCCTGCAAGGACATAAAGGTCTGATGTTTTTAGCATATGCATTTGTCATTTGATTCGTAATTTTAAATGTAAATAAATGTGCTTCTTTGTTATATAAGATAATATGTTAGTGAACAGTGCTATATAGCCAAGCATGGCCTTTCTTTAAATAATTAGCCGCCATGTTTGAGCCGTTTCCCTTTAATAAACCAAATCAGTTCACAAATGTTGCAGATCTTGCCGTTCAATTGTCTGCACTCCTTGGTAATCTGGGTCAGGCTTTAGTACTCCTATGCCAGACAAAGAAACAACCGTCGGTTCATAATCTGCTAGGACAAAAGTTTAAAAAATGCATCTTTTTTTTTTTAATCTCATTTCCCTTATCCCCTTTCATCTAATTCCATCACTGCGCTACGTGAATCCAATTTTGCTCCTTTCATTGAGAGTGTGCAGACGGATTGTTTTGCTTTTGTAAATCAGCTTCATCTTTTCTGCTGCCACAATTTGGATTCCGTTCTGCTGATTCATTGTTCATCTCTTTTCGAGGTTTGATCTGTTGAAAGGGGAGGATGACTAAATAGTTGGATGAGATGCATGGACTGAGGGAGAGTTGCTCAAAAATCCTAACTGCGGCATATTTTCATCTCGTAGCTCATATTATTGATGGAATTTCACCTTGAAAGAGCATTGTTCTTATCTGCATAGTGTCATAAATATTTCTGAAAATATTCAGTTATAATGGGAATAGTTCCAGTAGAATAACGCAAGTAGATTGTGCTATAGTCTGTTGTTTTGTGCCAGTGTTTAATACCCCACAAAAAAAAAAGAATGGAATGTGATTTTCAGCCTGGTGTGCGATCCCTGTCACAAATGCCTGGTCTCCTGCATGAAAACATGTTTTTCCTTGAGCCCGAAGGCTTTGACTGCTTGGAATTTGAATTTTGTAATTGAAGATTTAATGGAGTCAGTAATCTAACAATTAATCAGTAGTTACAGTAATGGCTTTCTCCTTCTTAAGTGAAGAGCTTTCTATTGCAAACTGCATGAAAGCGCAAAATGGTACAAAATTCAACAACTCCATTCATGTAAAATTAGCTGTCATGGTAATCGTGCAAAAATATTGCAAAGTGAAAGAAAATCTGCTGTGTGTGAGCGCATGTGTTTGTCGGCTGACTGAAACGTATTATTTGTCAAGAGTTTCTAATGCACCTTTGGGCACTCTAATGCAGGGGTGTCAAACTCATTTTAGTTCAGGGGCCACATACAGCTCAATGTGATCTAAAGTGGGACGGGCCAGAATTATTATAGTGCAATAACCTATAAATAATGACCACTCCAAATGTTTTCCTTTGTTTTAGTGCAACTACGTGCTACTCTTACTATAGCAGAGGACAAATTAGGAATAGCAGTTACTTTTGTAGCACTCTTTTTTCTTATTTTAGTAATCACTCTTTGTGTGGGAGGTGAATGGATGACAGGTCTCCGAGAGTATTAAATTCGGGGTGTTTGTACAGCAGCAGTTAGAATGTATGACTTTTCTAGGATGGAGAGAGACCTGGTTAGCTTCATATACAGCTATGCTGCCACGAGAGCTCAGCCTCCCATGCATTAACAAAACCACAGTGGCCCCATAGGTCCATACTTGTTAAAAGGAAATACATTATCACAATGGTACTTCTAGAAACACACATTTATTTTTGACCAGGTGGTCCCCACCTTAATATCGCTTAAGTCCATCAATTAAATAAATTAGTCAATGGTACCAAACTATTGGCCCACACGCATGTTGGAGGTCATCTGAATCCAGTTCAGTGTCTTTACGGTACTCACAGTTCCTGGGATACAGAAGGCTGTCAGATATAATTTGGAAAAACCCACCTTCAGCAGTGTCCTATCACTGTGGTGAAGAAACAAGTCCTCTGGCGCAACAGGTGTTTCCCAAACAAGTCTCGCATACTGCTAGCATGAGGAGCTAACTAGCAACAGTCCACAGTGTGGTCACGGTTTAGCATCAATTAAGTGGAATTCCCGACAGAAAAAGGCTCCCACTGAACGTCTAGTCCCTCCAGAAAACAAATACACTTGCCTGCACAAGTCGTGCAGGCAGGCACTTAACTAAATCACACTATCTTAAAACACTATGACTTACTGAACTAAGTTTTAGTGGTGACTTTCTTCTTCACTCCTTCTCTTTCCTCTTGTTCCCATCCACCTGGTTACCCGGTAGGTTAACTTGAACATCACTAATTGGCTAATTAAACAGATTTCACACCTGTCCATACCACTAACGACACAAGACCATGGTGCGTTCATGAACCAGGTTGAACACAGGACATTCCATATACTTAATGAGCCTTCGCAAATACTGGTAGTCTTCTATGTAATTTCTGCATTTTGCACTTTGCAAATTCATGCCACGACCAGATTAGATCTTCTTGCGGGCTGGTTTTGGCCTAATGTCTTTGCTCTAACGTCTTTGTCTACACCATTTCCCCAGCTTAGAATTGAAAAGAGGGAAATATTCTGGTCTATTTATGGGTACGATTATCCTTTTAAAAATGTCATACACCTTTGTATATTTTGATAATGTGCTTTCTACACTCACGCACATCAGTGACAGCTGACTCAGTGACAATAAATAGAAATGTTTATTTGTGAATTGCTTCTTTAAATATGACAGTTGTTTTGTTTTTTTTTTGTTTTTTTTACATTTTAGTCATCAAACACATCCCAGGAGGACTCTTTGTCTCTTAGAGCTCATATGAGCCCTGTTTATAGATTAAAACTTGTGTCTGTCAAGACTCGTCTTCATGTCAAATTTTCAGACTTGCTATTTGTAGCTTAACGACACATATTCTGCAGAAGACCGGTATTTATTACCGACGTTTCACCGGAGGTTGTAACCCCGACACTTTCTGTTGGGAGTTTACGTCTCCTTCTTCGTGCTCACATTGATTTTCTGAACGTGCTCCACTTTCCTCCCACATTCAAAAAACATTCAGGTCAGGTAGATTAGAGACTCTATAAATGTTTCTCTTTATCTGTATTAGCTCTGTGACTCTCTTCCGACCTGCCCAGTGTATTTCCCTGTCACTCACTTAGAAAGCAGAAAGAAAAAAAGGTATCCAGCTTTCTGTGGAGAGAAGATAATGTACAAATGAACTCCATGATAAGCAACTGTCAAACTGTCACTGGACTATACATAGTATTTGCATATTTGCGTACGGAAATCGCCCAGCTAGTGAACACTGGAGATTTTTTGTGCTTTTGCCAGCCAACTTGTTTAGTACCAAAACAGCTAGTTTCATAACCCCTCGAAAAAAGTGCAGCCAGGGAATGCGCTGTTTTTCGGTTTGACAAATCACTAAAGAGCAGACATGGCTTATGGCGGCATGTGGTTTTTATAAAGGCAGGAGCTACAACAGAGTGTTTCAGACAGAGGGTGAAAAGGGGGTGACGGCGCAAGATGCACTATGAGAAAAATAACAGTTTTGTACGTACAAGTGTCCAAATATATTCCAGCAGACGCCCTTAAATAAAATGATGAATTGTTGACAGAAATGTTATACCTACACTGAAACACAGTTAAAGACAGCAGTAGTAGACATATATATATTCATTTATTTTCTGTAACCGCTTGTCCTCTGGCGGGTCCCATTCGCACTCACACCTACGGACAATTTAGAATCACCGATTAACCTAACCACATATTTAACCACCACACCACCGTGCTGCCCTATCATTTATATAGCAACTTTGATATACACAAATGTTACAAAATGCTTTACAAACAAAGATGTTGATGATTTAATTTTGAAAACGTTGCGTTCCAAAGTTGTGGTACAAAATCATGCAGGATTTACTGCTTAGCCGACTCGAGCGACTGCAGCTTTCTATGAAGATGCAGCTGCCACGCTGGGGCTTCACTACGAAGAGCCTGATAAATTTTACATTTATTCCAAATTCCACTGGCACCCACTGAAGAGAGGCTGGAGAAATATGCTCCCTGCACTTTGTCCTTTTAAAAAAGATGGGCTACCGTGTTTTGAACCATATCTAGATGATCTACAGCTCCTTGACAAAGGAAAGAAAATAAAGAACTACAGTAAGGAAAGCATAAATGCGACACTAAAGCATAAATGTCTGATCATGGGGGTATATCCTGACTGTAAAAGAAAGCATGATTGCACAAGCTTCTTAACATACAACTACATTTAATTTTGTATAGTTTGATATTTGTCATCAAAGGTAATTTGCATTTCCTTTACTGTATATTTTCGCTGAACTTGTATACTGTATAAATAGCAGTCTTTTAACCATTATTCACAGTGCAATAATTAAAACATGAACCACTTTGAGAAATGCCGATAATGTTGAGTAGAAAATAAGATTAACATACACAAATCAGCCACACTCATGGCTGCTGCAGCATCCTCTCTCTTCCACACAGTAAATCTTAATCAAAGAATACATTGTTTGTGTTACCACGGTTTCTTCTGGCATGATTCATAGAGTTACACAAATTCCCCAGTTCCATTTTGGCTTGCTTGTTTGACATTCCAGTCGCACACATGCCTTTGAGGAACTGTGAGTTGTAATCAGACGTTTCCAGATATCTCGACTCGATTGAAGGACTGGTGGGTGGTGAGCTTCCTTATTATTTATGTCCCCTCAGTCTCAAATATAAATCACACAACACAGCAGTCATAGCTGCTTTTCTTCCCTCCTTTCCTCCTCCTGCAGAGATACAGAACAGAAGTCGGCAGCTTCATTGTGATTTAGTTTTATGTGACTGAAATTGAGAGTGTGAGGACGGTGCACCCTGAAACAAAAATGGATGTTGAGGCACTCCATCATAGTTGGAAGTTTGTGCGTGAGCATACTGTATGTGTGTGATTAGGAGTTGCTATTCTGGTTTCGGAGTAATTCAGACGTTAAGAATAAGACTTTTGCATTCATTTATCTAATTAAACTTTTCTCTTTTTTCCTTTCATTTCTTTCCAGTTGGCCCAAATCCTCTTTCCAAAGAGTGGAAGACCAGTCAATGAATTATGAATGTTAAACAAGATGACCTCCTCTCAGCAGCAGCAGACGATGCGAGGTCCTAGGTGGAACCGGGCCTTGTCCGACCCTTTGTTTGTGCTGCTCCTTGCCCTCCAACTGCTGGTGGTGGCAGGACTGGTACGTGCTCAGACGTGTCCGTCTGTCTGCTCCTGTAGCAACCAGTTCAGCAAAGTCATCTGCACCCGCAGAGGCCTCCGAGATGTTCCTGATGGCATCTCTACCAACACACGCTACCTGAATCTGCAAGAAAATCTCATTCAGGTCATAAAGGTGGACAGCTTCAAGCACCTAAGACATCTGGAGATATTGCAGCTGAGCAAAAATCACATACGCAAAATTGAGCTTGGGGCCTTCAATGGACTAGCCAGCCTCAATACCTTGGAGCTTTTTGATAACCGCCTCACCACCATCCCAAACGGGGCATTTGAGTACCTGTCCAAACTAAAGGAGCTTTGGCTGAGGAATAATCCCATTGAGAGCATTCCCTCCTATGCTTTCAACAGAGTGCCCTCATTACGGAGGTTGGACCTTGGGGAGCTCAAACGGCTCTCCTACATATCTGAGGGGGCCTTTGAAGGGCTGAGCAATCTGCGCTACTTAAATCTGGGAATGTGCAATCTGAAGGAAATCCCCAATCTTATTCCTCTAGTGAAGCTGGATGAGCTGGAGATGTCAGGAAACCAGCTATCTGTCATCCGGCCTGGCTCATTTAAAGGGCTCATTCACTTGCAAAAGCTATGGATGATGCATGCCCAGATCCAGACCATAGAAAGGAACTCCTTTGATGACCTGCAGTCACTTGTGGAACTCAATCTTGCCCACAATAACCTTACCCTCTTGCCCCACGATCTCTTCACTCCATTACATCACCTGGAGAGGGTGCACTTGCATCACAACCCATGGAATTGTAACTGTGACATCCTCTGGCTAAGCTGGTGGCTTAAGGAGATGGTACCAGCAAACACCAGCTGCTGCGCCCGCTGCAGCTCACCGGCCCAGCACAAGGGACGATACATTGGCGAGCTGGACCAGAATTACTTTCACTGTTATGCTCCTGTTATTGTGGAGCCTCCCGCAGACTTAAATGTGACAGAGGGAAGCGCTGCAGAGTTAAAATGCCGAGCCAGCTCCTTGACCTCAGTAAGCTGGATTACACCCAATGGTTCCATCATGACACACGGCGCATACAAGGTCAGAATCTCCGTGCTGAATGACGGTACATTGAACTTCACCAACGTCACCATGCAGGACACAGGCACATATACGTGCATGGTCAGTAACTCTGCAGGTAATACAACAGCATCTGCCACACTCAATGTGTCTTCTACAGAGAACAGCAGTTTCAGCTACTTCACCACAGTGACAGTGGAGACAATAGAGACACCGCATAATGAAGGCTTCACCACAACTGTGCAACACAAGGTGGGCCCCACACCTTCTGCTGGTTCATGGGAGTCTATTACCCACACTTCTACAACAACCACTACAGTCCGAACCCCACTCTCCACCCGCGCCACTGAGAAGACGTACACAATCCCCGTCACTGAGCTGGGCGGGGAGGGCTCCCTGAACGGCCTGGACGAGGTAATGAAGACGACTAAGATCATCATTGGCTGCTTCGTTGCAATCACACTCATGGCAGCCGTCATGCTGATAATCTTCTACAAGATGCGCAAACAGCACCACCAGCAGAACCACCACGCACCCACACGCACCATTGAGATAATCAACGTGGACGAGGACTGTGTAACAGGAGGCCCGGGCATGGAGGGCCACTTGACGCTGCCCCATGTTGAGCACGAGCACCTCAACCACTATAACACCTATAAGACTGCGTACAACCATGCCTCCACTATCAATTCGATACACAGCTCAGCCCACGAACCTTTGTTAATCCGGGCCAGCTCAAAAGACAATGTACAAGAGACCCAGATCTAATGCTTTGGCGAAACATTATAAAACTGATGGAACTATATACAGGAATTACTGATAGGACATTACTGACAATTGGTTGTGAGGACTGCGGCTTGAGCACGGAGGAACAGACTCATGTGTTTGGCAAATCAGCGGCCGGTGACGTTAATTCAATGACTTTGGGAATAAGAGTATGTCTACTGTTTCAAAAAGTGTCTTTACAAAAACAGAAGTTATTTATTTAAGAAAAAAAAATATTGTGGTTAAATCAAGAAAAAACTGTATTCTGCAATTATTTTTTCAGCACTTAATTCATTTTCTTTTTCCTTTTCTTCCTCTCATGTCACAAGATTGGTTTACTAATATGCTTTCAAACTGTCATAAGACATCTGTTGAAAAAGAAAAAAAAATAATCCTGCAAAAGCAAATTACTGTTCCTTTTATAATCTTTTTTTTCTGGTATAACTGCAGACTTTGGATCAGATGAGATAGTAACATAATTTCCCCCATGTATCAAAGAAATCTAGAGCACATCAGTGATTTTCTCCAGCTGTGGATCAAGTGATGAGATATTTTGTGGCCATCTGTAACCGAGATGAATTAAACACGTGTTCATCATTTTGCAGTGAGTGACAGGGCTGTCGGTGATGAAATTTGATAACGATTCACTGTTAAATTATGTCCGTCACGTACATTAGGCCCTCTCTGCTCTGTCATCAATAGACTGAATATCTTGGCTGAGGGGAGAAAAACAAAAAACAAAAAACAAAGTCCTGTGTTCTGCTATTGTAAAAGTTGAGGCTCTCTATTAGAAGTACATTTTTGTTAAATTAAATTTCACTGATCTCTATGTCTTTGTGTTTCTAATGTATATGCAAAATTATGATTTTATACCTAATCTCAAATTCTCTTGACTGGAGTCCCAGCTTCTCAGAGACATCTTCGGATTGTTATAGAAAACATACCATTAGTTGCAGAGTTAAGAGAAATTAAGTTTCTGAAAGTCATGACGCTGACGCAAGAGAGAAATAACATATTTGCGATTGAAGGAAGGTTGGGAATGTAGATGTACAGTAGATTATCTTAAATTCTGGCAAAAAAGTCCACTGTCTCCAAATGTTTCCAATGTATCAAGGCCTCACCTATACCTTACTGTGCTTTGTACTGTTGCATATTAGGATGACTGCTTTGAAGCCACCTCTTTCATGCTGGGACCCCTTACCTCATCTGCGGCACTATAGGGGTGCCGTCAGAAGCAGACTGATGAGCTGAAGAAAGAGCTTAAACCCTTTATACAGCTGTCTGAGCACATTGCTTGTCATCTGCGTGCCACATTTCCACATAGGCCATGCCTGGCAGCCTCAGATTCACACCCTGCCCCTTGCCAACCACAGTTGGCCCTGAGTGGCGAGGCTTATGCTGCGAGAGACTTCAGGGGTGAGCGCGCGGGATCGGTCATCAACCAGATGTTTGGATTGCACCTGCCTCTCGCCCTCTCGCTCGGCGACAACACAATTTACATTTTAATCGATGTGCCCATGGGCTTTGGATGGACGCAGCTCTGCAGGTGCCCGCGGCCTGGAAGCCATTTCAAAGTCCCCACTTTTGAAAAATGGTGGCAGGCACTGTAAATGCAGGGGTTAGGAAGACATTTGGCAGATGGCCCTAGGTTTATTTTTAGTAAGGAAGTAGAGTTTTTGTTCAACCGTTAGATCTACTTTTGTGTTTTTATTAAATAAAGCTGCCATCAGGATTGATACATAAGATAATGCCTCGAAGAATCTGTGGTCACAGATAGTGTCATGTACTCTCTGAGGATTCACTGACCTGGAAGCTGGTACGCCACCCAAAGTTTCCATCATACATCGTCTATAGGCCAATGCTGTGGTTAGTTTCAGACTGCAGAAGGTCAGTCCACTCCTTCTGCAACTTCTTTTGTGGTCCTTCTGTGTGCTCATCACATGTTTCACCAAAATATGGCTAAAACATTATTTCCAATTCAGTCCCCATGTAGGACGCTGCCAAGCTTACCAGCAGCAACATTCATTGGCCCCGTGTGTTACGGCAACCTGCCTCCTCATCTTCCATTGATCAAAACAATATACTGTACAAGTTTAAAAATTCCAAACAGCGAAGGACTGTAACGGAGAGCGTGCGTCTAGCTGTCAGTTAATTAAGAAAATCCCGTCAAGCTGACAAACATTTAGAGCCTACAGAGACCGGTTTCAATTCAGAAAGAAAGCTTTTAACCTCGGTTAGAAAAAGGCTGTACCCGGCAACGCTTCAGCAAGTAGAGAGATTAAACGAGATACAGTTTGCCTCAGAGGGATACAAAAACTGAACGGTGTTAAACATGAGTAATCAAAAGCCCAATTTGCACAGGACGAGTATTACCTGGGGTACCTGTGATGCGTAATAAACATGGATCATATATGACAAAAATGAAATGTTCGTAATACGTAGCAAACACATACCCCTAACACAAATTTAATAATATTAGTTTTGCAGGACAGAGTACAGTAGTTTTATTTTCCATTTTTTCTTCCTCAGTCAGATAAAAAATTATTAATGAGAGCTTTGATACAATTTAGGATGCAAGCAACGGCGTCCTAGTCGCCGTCATCCAAACTGCGCAGAACCACACGACTTAAGATTTATCCTGTAAATCTGAGGGGAAACACAATAGTTTAATTATCCAGTGTGAATGTGCTGCGCACAACACAGAAATGGGGGAATAGATTTTCTACATAAACCCGAGGTCCCCGGGTAATATTAGTCATGACTGAATGAGATAATTGATTAGCCAATACCATTGTTGTTGTTGTTTTTTCCACCCGGACACTATTCATCCAATAATTGCACTTGTGTGGAGTCTGGCACATCTGTAAACCATAGAATGAGCCGGGTTTGTGTCATTATTCTATGTTTAAGTTCGTAGTGGTGGGGGCTGTGGATCACAATACCACTCGGGTTGACGTCGGAGACTGTAACCATCTTCCCTTTTTGCCTTTAGTTGGAAGTAAATCGTCTGAAAATTTCAATGGTAAATTTGTTGCATTTTAGTCAAGCTGTCTCATGTATGTAAGATATCTAAATATTTTTGGTCAGTATTTCTTTTCTTTCCACATGATTTGCTTTTTTTCTGAGAGGGAATGCTGTTCTAGTGGTAGATTTATATAAAATACATTTTGAGAATAAAATAAAACAAAAACAAAAATTTTTAAAATTTTGATTTTACATGTGCCAACAACCTGTTCTAAAAGTGGAAGAAAAAAAAGAGAAACATGCTGTAAAAGATTAAGAGATTGATTTTCATGTAATCATACTTTCATGACCTTTAAAAGATATGGAGATCGATTATAGAGACCAGAGTTTGTAGTTCATACACAAAATATGGTTAAAATAAACTATTGTTGTTTTTCTGTATTGTCTGATTCTTGCTTTCAACCTATGCCACAAGAGGACTGATGCATAACAGTGTAACATTAATACTATAGACTTTTGAAACTGTATGTTTCCAATACATGCAAACCTTTTCCAAACAATGAATTATCTGTGACGCAAACATTTAGAGAGACGAAACAAGGGAGATTTATACTAATTCCTTTATGTAAGTTGATTTTGAACAAGCATACAACCCTATCCCGATGCCTTTTTGACATGACCGTAGCAATCTAAAGTTTTTCTTACATGGCATCGGCGTAAAAGCAGAAACACTTCAGGAAACAAACAAGATCTATGAATGACTGGACTATACAGTAAATCGACTTTCGTGTCATTATGTGATATTTCAAATCACTAACAAATATGTTAACTTTTCATTGATTCATTCGTCTTCTGTAACCGCTTGTTCCTGTGAAGGGTCGCGGGGTCTGCTGGAGCCTATCCCAGCTGTCATCGGGCGAGAGGCGGGGTACACCCTGGACAGGTCGCCAGTCTACCGCAGGGCTAACACAGAGAGACAGCCAACCAGACTCACACTCACACTCACACCTATGGCCAATTTAGAATCACCAATGAACCCAACAAGCATGTCTTTGGACGTTGGGAGGAAGCCGGAGAGAACCCAAGCAGACACAGGGAGAACATGCAAACTCCACACAGAAAGGCCCAGATAGCCCATGGATTCAAAGCCGGGACCTTCTCGCTGTGAGGCATCAGTACTAACCACCACATCACTGTGCTGCCCTTAACTTTCTTTTTTCTTTTTTATTCATTTTCCCGTAACTGCTTATCCTCAAGAGGGTCGCCTATCCCAGCTGTAATTGGGCAAGAGGTGTTTTCTCATTTTTAATGATCGTTTGGCAACCATACTGACGCATGTTTAGTCTACACCATTGGCACTGGCTGGAAATGGAAATCTAATAAGTGATAACAGTGGTAATGATGAGGTGTAACAACGACAAGAAACATGATGAACATCTTGGTGCCTTTAGCCTCTAACCCAAGCGCACAGTATACTTAATGACATTACCGTTCTCCATACCCTACGGAAGTCATCGTCAAACTGCTTATCTCTATGTAAAGCTTATTGTAAAATTCAGTCATTACACCCCCCCTCCCCTTTTTTTTTAGATAATGGAGAACTAACTATATTAAACACCTAATGTTGTTATCCAAAGCAAATTTTAATACTAGACAAACAAGATGCTTGCACTTTACAAATGAATATTTCCATCATTAGCATCAGTGAACGACTGTTCCACTCGGTAATTAGCCAGATAAAATAAGATTCAGATCGTTTTGTAATCAAGTCATCGCGCAAAGCACTGTAAACATTTAGAGAGAGAGGGGGCATCAGTAACAAGCACATGAAATGTCACACACTGATATTAGGAAATGAAGGACATGTACAAGTCAGAGTGGAATTGTTTTACCATTTCTGCAGAGACAATCTAGCAATCACTATGTTGTTCTTCATACAAGGAGAGCAGGACAGCAGGACATTGTCCAGCTGATGGACCAGAGTCAAGTTGTATGGTATAGTAGATCGCCGTTTACTGATATCTGCTGGATGACAAACAGTTGGTCTGATTAGTTTATGTTGGAAGTAGTAGTAGATGTGAGGCATCTGGTGCAGCTCTCATGTGATCCTCTCCCTAAATGTTTGCCTTTAAAGGCGCTTTACATGTATGAAAATTTGGTCTTGTTTAAGGCTGTGTTAAGGCAGAAATTAAGTAAGACGCCGACATGATTACTGCACTTAGCATCGTCTAATTGATTCAACAGTACAATGACTGTTTGCTGTAGATCCTGTAAAAGCTGCATTAGTCAAATTAAATTAAATGTGAAAATCTAGTTTCAGTCATTGTAGCGCAGATTTGCTAACTGATTCATAAATAAAACAAATGCACTTACTGTAAATGCACATACACAAATCAGGCATAACATTATGACAGGAGAAGTGAATCGCATTGATCATCCTGTGACAATACAATGTTCTGCTGTGAAACTTTTGGAGCTGGCAATTACTTAGACATATGCCACCCACCTAGACCAGACCAGGCACCCCTACCCCATAGCAATGACAGGCACACAAACAAAAACGGTTTAGGAACAACTCCAAAAACATGAAGAACAGCACAAATTCACTGGATCCCAAACTGATGAAGTATCTGTGGGATGATCCACAGAGACCCCTACCCTCAACCTATAGGCCCCCACTAACAACATTATGTTGCGAGACACCACAGGACACCCTCAGAAAGTCCATGTCCATTCTCTGATAAATCACAACTGTTTTTGAGGCACAAGGGAGACCTACACAATATTAGGAAGGTGGTTATAATGTTATGCCTGATTAGTGTATATTACATGTTCAAGTAGCAATCCAGTACCACACCCCTCAACCAGTCAATCAACTATAAATATGCTCAGACTGAATTGACCAACCTACAGTCTTTACTCAGCATTATTCCTGCTATCACCATTTTTCAATTAACATATTTGTGTGAGAGTTAGTTTGAGACACATGAGAAAGACTGACGCAAAAAGACTTTTGCACTTCTTCTCACAGTAGGAGTTTTGATTAGATGTATCTGTCAAGGGTAAAGCCGCTGCACAGGGAGTGTCAGTCAAACCAAGTGTGAAAATAAAAAAGCTGAGTGTTCTGTGGGATTACAAAGCTGTTAACGTTAATGTGACAATAGAAATCAGGAGAAAATACCGCACGAACAAAGGCTCAACTGAACCTGATTAGAAATAGGTCTCTAATCAGATACATTAACTGGCAGCCACTAATTGAAAACTCTGCAACACATGCTGCTCGCTCACTTTGAATATAAATGTGATCGCTGCATGATTCCGAGACGGGAAATCATTTCTTTGCAAATTTTTGAAGATAGACTCAAATAACTATTCCCGAGTGGACTCATGCGACCTCTTCACCTCTGTTGTGCATTGGTGTCAGCTGATGAGCAGGCAGAATCGCGCTCCTCAAGGAAATGTAACGATGCGTGCTGCCAACTGGTCTCGTCTTTGAAGTGTGTTTTCGTAATAGTTGTCTATTCAAAACAGCAGCCGAAGGTCTGTTCCACTGGCTCCTCACTAATGCACCATTAAACTCCTCATCTTCTTATTTATTCTGCTCCTGAGGCTCGGGTAAATTAATGGGTGTTTAATGCCAGCGCATCGCTTGGTATGCGAGTGTTTTTTTATTTTTATTTTTTCTCACGCAATATTTCAGTTCCAATAGAAAACTGTGCAGAAAAATGTGTCATTAAATGAAATGTTTAAGGAGAAGTTAGGTGGTAATTTTCATTATACACTATAATATTATGATATACTTAAATATTTATGAGAAAAGATCACTGTTCAGGTGCTTATAATAGGGCTCTGTAAAGTCTAGACATTCAAATAAGGTGATCGGGAGAGAGCAGTCGACAAATAAAATGATCAGATCTGGATCGGGCATCGGCCAAGCCTGATCTTATGTAGTTATTTATTTAGGTCTGCCATAAGCCATAATAAACCACATCCCTGTAGAGTCAAAGCGTCTTCTTCCTTTTCTATTTTAATGCTGGTTGGCTAGCTTAAAAACTGAGGTGGTTTTAGCTTGTTTTACCTACAAAAAAGAATCACAAAAAGGAATATGCTCCTGATCACACTCAGACAAAGGCTGCACCGAAACAACAACAAACACTGATCACTGAGACAGCGTCAAGCGTTACGCCGCTCCATGATCACCCCATTTCTGTAGCACGGAACAGGTTTTCGTCGTCTGTTGGAGGTTCTGCAGCCAAGGTGCAAGCTACCCTCCCGACACCGCATCAACTTTGACAGCCCCATTTATTGCACTTAATGCAGTCACATGGTGCACAACTAATCTAGCAGAATGCAAGTAAGATAAAGAAAAGCCTTTAGAGGAAGTATTGTTGAGTTAAGATTGGATCGGGATTTGAACCGGCTGATACTCAATATTATATGATTCGTATTGGATGGGGGGATATGTGGCATTTCTTCCTCTCGTATAAGCTCCTCACACCTAGGAAATAAGAGAGATGCTGCCTCAAAACAGGCTGCGGTTATAGCCTTGAAAGTCCTGGCCTCAAAATGTAATATTATTAATGTAAGTCAGCAACGCTAACGGTTTAGCAAACAAACCACCAAGTAACAACTCAGGCCTTATCGGAAATGTCCGGTCTGAGGTTGTGCGTACCACATGACCTGAACCTTTCCGGTGAACACAGTCCCATCTGAAGGCAGCAAGAGATGTGAGGACAGACGAGTCGAACCTGCCAAATGAGGAATCCGTGGTTCAATAGCGTCGGTCTTGAGTGACTTCACTTCCTGATGGCATGCTGCACACCTGTGTGAAACATGTGGAGGTGACATTTATATGTCACACTGCTTAAGAAGATCTCCTCCAGGAGCCTCCACTTCCCTCACTTCCTAGCCCCCTTGGGGTGCATGTAAGGTACTGGAACACTGGCCACGATGACGGAGAGATAAAAATGTAAAAGAATGAATGAATGAATGAATGAATTCAGTGTTAATAAAGTTGGAAAAAACATCTTCTTCTCTTACATTAAATTCAAGGCTCCACACATTAAAAAGGTTATATTCTGTTGGAATCGACTTGACCACATATGGCTCGTGTGATTGATTAATTGTGTACCCTTATACTCTGAATCTGGTGCCTTGGGATCGCTAGCTGCCAGGGTCCCAAGATGACAAAGTCTCTTTTGAGATCTCCAGCTGCCCTTTTCCTGCAGATACTGCAACATGACATCAGACAAGCTCAAGATGATATCAAAAAAGAATGAGTTCTACATCGTAAGGACCCTAGCGTACCATTGTGCTGTATTAGCACATGGCGTGGTAAAGGTTACACAGTCCATCCTCAATCAGTTGCTGTATGGGTAAGTATACGGGTTCATGAAGAAATTGGATTCATTAAGAATTTTTGCATACTCAACACACACGGTCAATGACATCTACACTATTAACCCTGTCCCATTTACATTTTAATAAAAAGCTTGATGGGATTTTGTTCTTTAGAGTTCTTTGTTTAAAATAAGGCATGGCACATAGTCACTTGGCAAATACAATGCACTCCTGAACTGTTATTGGTGTGGCGTTTGTATCTTATAATAATTAAAACTCTTTGAATCACAGTTTAATTTGTCAGTTTTGACTCAGAATGGGTCGCTGCCATTCAGAAAACAGCGCGTCAGTATCTCAACTCGATCACTATTTGTGCCAGTGACTGTCTAGGGGTGGGTAGAAGTGACGGCCAGGTTCTCAAATGATAGAAGTGGTCATCACTTAAAGCGAGCGAAAAACACCTTGCCCTCTATTCCGTAATCAGATAAGGCCTCAGAGGGCTGCAAGCTGCAGCAGAAGCCGTGCTAGATGCTAAGGGTAAGCGGTGAGACTAAGGCAGAAGGGGTGCCATAACATCAAAGCTGAGGCATCACTGTGAGTAGCTAATCACTTCCTTTTAATGTCATGTTGCTCTTTAAGTCGCTGAAAAAGTGAATGCTGCTGGGATGGCCTTTCATACAGCCTATATTGCACACTGTAGGGTTGCTCAGTTCATCTTGACTAAACTAGAACATGCAAATTTCAGTGCTCACTGCTCCGCGGGGGAGAATAAACACAAGGTTTCAATCCAAGCTGGATCAAGCAGGACTCGCTGTTCTTAACACTCTGAGTGTATTTTTGTTTTTCGAAGACATAGCAGTCCAAAGCATGTTCCTGTGATTAAAGCATGAAGCACTCTCACAGATGTAAAATTGACATTAGTTCATTGAATCTTTGAGTAACACAGGGGACTTCAAGTATCAGTTCAATACACCTCTATGAAAGTGCAGTCCTGAAATCCAAATAGTTTTGTTTTCACAGCTAACGAGGCTTTGGGATTTGTAGGTAATACTCTTACTTACTGAAGAGATCCATTAAGGACGATTCGAGATGTTGTTTCAGGGCCCAAGAAGTGCACTTAGTAACATTTTGAACGCATTTTGTTAAAGCATTAATCTCTTCCTCCAAGACCGGCAGAAACCAGTGCAAAATAGTTTTACAGAAAAAGAAGGAAAAAAATTCAGTCTCCCTTGACTGTATGAATATATGCCACTCCAAAGCAACATCAAGGAAAAGGCAATTAAATATGAAATATAACCTTCTTCATGATTTGAGCTGCACCATTATTACCACGACGGCCCGGTATCTCTGAGCAAAATCCTTGAATATTTCAGTCGCCAGTTCGAATCCAGAAAATCCCAATAACTCAGTGCACGTTTGTTTTAACACACCATTGAAAGTTTTAAATAAGACTAAGCAAAATGAGACTGAAAAGAATTGTGTGGACCTTGAGATGACTTTTATGTCCAACAGGAAAAACAGGGCGGGGCATACCACTTGTTCTTTCCACACAAAACCAGACATTACCCCACCCCAGGGGTGGGTCAACAGGTGTACATACAGTCACAGTAAGTATTATCTAGGTTTTCTAGTGAATGCTGTCTTGTATTAAATGTAACGGCAGGTAAAGCAACAGCTTTTTTAGTAGCTTAAGACACTGAAGCAAGCACACAGACAATTGATATATCTGACAGATTCTGTCCTATAATCAGGACACGTCTGTTAAAGGACAAGTAGAGTCACAGTGCAGTTACTGTCATCCTCCTGATCTCCAGGAGCACTCAAACTCTAAGCACGCAGCAAAACTCACTCTCCATCACAGAGCTTCCCTTCACTGTGAGGAGAATTACTTCTTGAGGGCGTGTTCACTATGTTTCAACTTACCAGCAGCAATGCAGCAAAGCAGCCGCCCAGCTGCATGTACAGTAGACGTGCCCGGCAAGCCATATAGATCCCATCTCTCTCTCTCTCTCTCTGTCTCTCTGCTTCTCTTAAATGCAGAAATATGCAGACGCATACACAAAACAAACGCAATAATGATCAAGCTTCTTTCTGTGTGGGCGATCACTGGAGGCAGTGTCGGCTGCTGCACCGCTCTCTGTCTGTGTTCCCGTGGAAACTGTGATGGCGGGATGCATTGACTGACCGACCCTGTTCAGCACGCACAGATTCCCTTTCTTTCTTTCTTTCAAATGTGCACCTCTCACAATCTTTTGCTGCAGATTCCAAATCTGTCTGATTTAGTTATCTTGTATATCTCTGGCAAAATTACTGCAAGGTTTAACACTGTACGTTTGACAAAAAAATACTGACATGCAACTAAAATTAAGTGTAACAAACTATTTTTTTTTTTTTTTTTGCATCAAGTATAAATGTTCCACACTGTTTTTACAGATAAGCACCCGATGCTGGTCCCGGTACAAGTGACCTCCAAGGAGGATGGAGTTGAATCTGCAAGTGTTGAAGGCATGTAGAAGTCATAAAAAGTCTGTTTTAAAGGGGGGAAGGTACAGTATACGTATGTGTACTGTACATCAAAACCCAGAGTTCAGAATCAATGGCAAGGCTTCAAGTTTGGCTTCAGCATTCTTTTGGACCTTGAGGCTATTAAAAAAAAAAAAAAAAAAAAAATCTGCCTATGCAGCTGACCTGTGTGACATTCATAAGTTGATCTCATCAATACAGTGAACCACTTAGCACAAACATCTTTGGGTGGTATGGGAATACACAGCGGCATGTCATGTGCATAGCGGCGAAAATCATTTCCATGGTCCCAGCGAGGGAGCAATAAGACATCCCTGTCACTAATTAGATGATTAGAAGTTTGCAGGCGGTACCTTCGCCGCTGTATGCAGTATATAATACATCATTTTAAAAAATAAATAAATCTGGGTTTAACTAGTGTGAGGTTTTTATTTTACAGTATTCATTTGCATGCACCTTTGTACATTTTTATCATTAATTATGCGCCTCTGAGGTTAAAAGGACAAAAAAATATAAAAAAAAAATCAAAGGGGCTTATGGTAATGTGTTATGTACTGTATGTTAAGTCACTGGCCATTTATAGCAGCTTGTTTTACACTGTTCTGGTCAAAACCATTAACTGTTTAGCAAACGTTTCACGGGAGTGAGTTTTAAATTTCAAAGATGCGAAACTTAGATCCGTTTTATGTCAAAGCAATTAAAACCTCACTGCCAGCCTGTGCAGCTCATAGGAATTGTTTGACATTCACAAGTTTATATAATTAATATACTGAACCACTTAGTGAAAAACTGTTTGGCTGGTATGGGAATGCATGGCTGTCAATCACTACAGACCTCCAAACTTCATGTGGCCTTCAGATTAGCTCAAGAACAGTTGGTAGAAAGCTTCATGGAATGGGTTTCCATGGCCGAGCAGCTGCATCCAAGCCATACGTCACCAAGTGCAATGCAAAGCGTCGGATGCAGTGGTGTACCGTGCGCCTCCACTGCATCCAAAGCTGTGGAGAGGCATTCTCTGGAGTGATGAATCACGCTTCTTCATCTGGCAATCTGATGGACGAATCTGGGTTTGGAGGTTGCCATTAGAACGGCACTTGTCTGACTGCATTATGCCAAGTGTGGTGTTTGGTGGGGGGTTATGGTGTGGGGTTGTTTTTTTTTTTTCAGGAGTTGGGCTTGGCCCCTCAGCTCCAGTGAGAGGAACTCTGAATGCTTCAGCATACCAAGAGATTTTGGACTATTCCATGCTCCCAACTTTGTGGTAACAATTTGTGGATGGCCCCTTCCTCTTCCTACATGACTGCCCACCAGTGCACAAACCAAGATCCATAAAAACAAGGATGAGTCAGTTTGGTGTGGAAGAACTTGACTGACTTGCACAGAGTCCTGACCTCAAACCAACAGAACACCTTTGGGATGATTTAGAGCGAAGACTGCGAGCCAGGCCTTCTCATCCAACATCAGTGTCTGACCTCGCAAATGCACTTCTGGAAGGATGGTTAGAAATTCCCATAAACACACTCCTAACCTTGTGGAAAGCCTTCCCAGAAGAGTTGAACCTGTTATAGATGCAAAGGGTGGGCCATCGTCATATTAAACCCTATGAATTAAGAATGGGATGTCGCTTAAGTTTATTTGCATGAAAAGGCAGATGAGCTAATACTTTTAGCAGTACAGAATACGTTCCTATGGTTCTAAGCACAGGCTACTGTCAAAAAAAACAATACAGTTGTTTGGGTTGGAAGACTTGCTGCCAAGTTCTGTTGGAGTGAAGCAGAAAAAAAAACAATGTAGTGTTAATGGGTCTCTGCTTGAAGCAATCATCAATAAACTGAAATGGAAACCATCAGTTTCTGTTCAGTAGATATTAAACATCTTGAACTAAAGCTAAAATCTTTGAGAAGGATATTCTTATATATCCTCCAATATTTTAAAGCAGCATTACGGAAAAAGTTATGTACAAAATAACAGGTTTAAAGATAAAATGCAACTAAGATTAAGTGCAACCAACTTTTTTTTTTCTTTTTCTGACATTGGTCCCGGTACAAGTGACCTCCAAAGAGGATGGAGTTAAGTCTCCAAGTACTGAAGCCCTGTAGAAGTCATAAAAAGTGGGGAAAGGTACAGTATATTTGATTCCTTATGCGTACTGTACATCAAAACCCAGAGTTCAGAATCTATGGCAGGGTTTCAAGTTTGGCTTCAGCTTTCTTTTGGAGGCTATTAAAAAAAAAATATCTGTCTATGCAGCTGACCTGTGTGACATTCACAAGTTGATCTCATCAATACAGTGAACCACTTAGCGCAAACATCTTTGGGTGGTATGGGAATACAC
>JASGAT010398032.1:0-17821 GCA_030220025.1 Chelon auratus
ACCTGGAGAGAACCCACGCAGACACAGGGAGAACATGCAAACTCCACACAGAAAGGCCAGCCGGCCTGGATTTGAACCCAGAACATGGTCACTGAATAAAACGATCTGACACATGCCATAAGATCAATTTCTGTTCCTTCGGGAAGCGTTCATGTGGTTATTAAGTGCTGTTTTTCTATTGAGCAGATTATCAAAGTGTTTACATATGTGCTTCGAATCTGACTGAAAATTCCTTTTGTTACATGAGGTAGTTTAATTCCAAATGGACTATTATGATTATTTGTGGAATATCAGTGTAAAAGAAGCGTATGTTGTTAAATGTTGCTGCGTTTCTTCTTCTTCTTTCTGTCAGTTCCATTCAATAAGTCACATTTATCATCACAGGAATCTCTGACCTTACAATAAATAAGAGCTTAAGGTAGGGAGACTAACATATTTTAACTAAAATGAGACCACTAGTGTTGGATCAAAAATGGTCTCACTTTTGTAATTATTATTTATTTATTTTTTGCTGAACTTCAATTTTTCAAGATAACCCTAACCCGTGACTGAGCATTAAGACTAAATCTTATTAGATTGGTTTAAGATTAAATCTTAAACCAACTCTGCAGCACATGCTGTTTGTTGCAATGCTCCCAGGTCAATTCTGGCAGCAGTGCTTTGTTGCACACCATCCCCACTGCTCTCTCTCTCTCTCTCTCTCTCTCATGTTCAGTGTCTCTCCTATCAACTCTCTAATAACAACAAAGCAGAATGACTGGAATTAATTATTGATGAAAACTCAGAACAGATACCAAGCAGCAGGTTGGCAAGTAAACACGACTCTGTTGTTCTACTCCTGGAATTAGTGCTTTATAAATATACAGTACATGATCCTTAATATAACAAGACAAGAAGAATAGAAGAGCGTGCATTCCTAATATAAACCTGATCCAAATAAAATCCTGCTCCTCTCCATTATTGAGCTAAATGAACTGCTTGAGAACTGTTGGTAATGTATTATTTAGCAACATAACTGCAGTCACAATGGTAGTACAAACAAAACAAACCAAATGTCTACCCCTGCATCCTTGCTATTATTTATGGACTTATTTACATGTAGGAAATAAACCGTTGATTACTGTGCACCACTATAATCCTCTGTGGGACACATATTTTCTCAGCTGCAGGTAAAGCCTTTAGATATTGTGCTGATTGTGAAGGTGATGGCGAAGCACAGGCAATGGAAACAAGGCCACGATCTATTGCACGATAAAGTGGTGAAATTGAGTGTGTTTGGCATGCAAATCTGTGGGGACCTTTGATTTACATTTTCAGCCACAGAGCTGTCAGATGTTTCACTGGTATTTGACACTGTAACAAGGTTTTAATCTCCTCTCTCTCGCATGTCCCCCCGACCAAAGTAATAGCCCTTATACTAGAAAGAATACCACAGCTTTATATATATATATGGAGCTCAGTATAAATTTGTTTTTCTTATGATTAGGAGAAAAAAAAAACAACACACCACATATGGCACAAGTATAAACAGTTATTCCCTCCAGGAGAACGATATGCGCAGGTGAGTTGGAGGCAATTCAAATGCAATGGAGCAAGCAGGCTTATATTTCCCAAAATAATATAGAGGCAGCCAATACTGGCAGTATTTTTCCACAGCCTGGCTGCCTTCGACCCACTACAGTCCCTCTCACTTGGGATTTTAAAGTTTTTCTTGGGAATTTATATTGAACAGGAGGCTGTATGTTTGTCATTTATTACTGCAAAGTCCTTCAGTTGTGTTCAGACTTGAGGAAACTATCTGGAGCTGTTTTAAAGGTCAGTTTAATACAACTGCGCTGAAAGGCCAAAGTATGCTGGTGTGAGAGGTTTCACAGATCAACATACGTGGGCATATGTATTTTTTTCTATCATACAATACAAGACGAGCCATGCAGAGTATCGGTAACTGGTAGTTTCTTTTTGTCCAGTCTCAGAACAGCAGACACCATCATCAGTACTTCATGTTTCACTTTTAGAAGATTTCAGCTAATTTTGTTTTTTTGTTTTTTTTATAGCCCACAGATTTACTGCTTGGCTCACTCCCACCACTCTCATCAGTGTAGTTTTCCAGCTGTGTCAAAAAAAAAAGCTATAATGAAGTCAATTAAAACTGTATTCATTTATTTTGGGAGTGCAACAAACAATAAAATGGAAAGTGGAAATATAATCATCATATAAAGTTTTTACATTTGCTCACTCTTCTTCTTGGTGTTTTCCATCACCTCATGGACAATGTACGTCTTCCTTTTGCTGCTAAATGCTCCACTACGTTCACCAGCACAGTAGTTGTAGCTGTGTGGGCAGGCATTGGAAGGTTTATATTTTCAGCTCTAGAAGAGTGCTTTTCTGAGATCTCTAGAAATGTTTACAAAAGTTTAAAAAATGGTAATGGAATACACACACAAGAAAGAAAGGTTCATAGGTTCTTATTTTGTGCTCAGATAAAAAGACTTTCTCCTGGCAAACTTAGTTGAATCCATTAGCAACCACCAGCAGTACAATGGACTGTTTTTTTCATGGCTACAGACGAATGCTAAATACAAAAAATAAGGGCTACCGTCATGTTTTTATTCGTCACTTCTGGGGCTCCTTATAAAACAGCTGCCCCATTAAAAAAGCTGGAAGGAAAACAAGCAAAGTTGCAGGCTGCAAAACCAAAACAGTGCACTGAAATATGCACAATATCTCAGAAGAAGCAACCGATCACAGTTTGTTCTCTATTGCTCCATTCACTGTTACTCAAAAATAAGGACCAAAATGAATCAAACTGAACATAATTTACTGAACTACTGTCATTGCCAAACCCCATACAAGCCTTTTTACATGCAAAACTGCATAGACAGTAAAGCCGTGAGCAAGAATAAGTCATATTTACGTTGCTTTAACTGACATGTTGGCTTGATGAGCGTCATCTGTCAAAATCTGTCTATCTTATCCCTCACATGCTGAGCTATCTAAATGAATTTTTTGGTTGTAAAACCCCCAGGGGAGGCCCGTGCAGAAGCAGAGGATATTTACTGTGATGGATTGCCATTATTTGCATGCATATTGTGCTGTCTGCGTTTTTATTTTATGACTTTGACCTTGATTATTATGGAAATATGAAAAATAATTTGATGCAGCACTTACCTGCATCACCGTGCGAAGCGTGCAAAGTATTTTACTAGAAATGGGTTTGATTGAAAACAAACACAACGATATTTAAGAGGCCGTGCATGATGTACAGCATATCGTAATCCCGTATTCGGAGTCACATTCACAGGCAGACCTCAGCAGATCTGCTGGATTTTGTTCTTAACAAGTGGAGAAATGTCAAAGGCCTGCACTGTACAAAACAAAATGAAGTAATTTATTATGTTCCACAGACTGAAAAGATGACATGCTCCTCTGCTGTCAAAATTGAGGCAGTTTCTTTTGTTGTTGCTGAACCATGTTCTGGCCTGGCATTTCCTTGGGGAACTACCAAGACTTGTTGCTCTGTTTGTCCCGTTCATTTGCATTTTTCCACTGCAGAGCTGCATTTAATTATCTCACACAGAGAGAGAGCCCATTTACAGAGATAATGAGAGGAAGTCCAAAAGCAAGCAAAAATCCCCATTACACAGTTACAAAACAAGCTAATTCTGCACTACACCCATTCATTTTGCCCTCCATATGTTCTCCTTAAAGAGAGATAAAACTACAGCAGTCGCATACCGCTCTTTTCTTCAGCACTAAGAAGTCTTAATTGGTCACTGTAGGTCAGAGACGTGGATAAAAGAGGGAATAAAAACAGATCTGCCCAAATTAAATATGTATTTCAGGCTCCATTCCTTAAGAATAACTTGTGTGGGAAAGAAAATCACACCCTTAACATGTAGCTACACTGCTGGGTATCATTGTTACAATATGCTGCAAAGTATTCAACTAACCATAGAAGTAACATGGCAGAAATTACAGCCTGTAAGTCAGAACAAATTGTTCAGCTGTATGCAGTGTACCCTGCCTCTCGCTCGATGACAGCTAGGATAGGCTCCAGCAGACCCCCGTGACCCTTAACAGGACAAGCAGTTACAGAAGATGAATGAATGAATGAATGAATGCAGTGATGGTTTTTGGACTCATTTAATAAACACCTTATATGTCAGCAAGCCTAAACATTTCCTCTTCAACCTTCTTCATACATGCTGCAGGCAACTGGCTGCATGCCTCACAGTAGTTCACAAAACCTGTAACAAATTAGTTACCACCAGAGAACACGGACTGATTCATACAAACGATTATTGAGGAAGACAAAACAAAATGTTAAGAGTATTTAATAATGGCTGCTGATAATGGCTTCTGTGGTTTTATTACTGCTGCTGCTGCTGACATCAACGCTGCAGTGCTGTCAGTGGTTTTTAGTGCAGTTTGATAGAAAAATTAAGGGGGGAAAAGGCGTGAGTGTCACAATTGTTTTTATTTATTTATATCTGTTTCTATTGTATTATTTTATATGCAACTTGAGGTTGTCCACACGCCTCACCAAATGAGCAATTTCCTATCTTCTATTTTAACAGTTTCCTTTTATACTGTGTCCACTTATTTTCATTGTTATAATCAATATTAGTTGTGCTTTGTGTGTGCTTACAGCGCACTGTGTCAGTGAGCTGCAATTGACCCCTTCTACTTGTATGAAGGGCTTTTTGTTTTTGAATGCCTATCATTAAGGTAACATTATTGACCTAATTTTGATGTTGAATTTATTGATATAGTTAATTATATGTAACAGAGATAATTATCTTTAAAGTATTTGGATGAGGTATTGAGATTTTAAATGACCTTTCTTCTTCAACAGATCCTCAGTCCTAAACAACAGAACAGGCTGATTGCCATTGACGTCCAAAATGACATACATGATTGTCTGCGGAAATTACATCTGTCAGCAAATTTGCTAGCTAGCGAGGTAAAGATGTTTGCTTTCAGAGGAGTGAGAGTAGATGAGACTTTTTCCTCTCAGCTTTCACCTTAGTGCTTACTTTAGGGGGTTTAAACTCTGGGTTTTATAAATGTGTATGCACACATACATATACACATACATATATATACATACGCAGTTTTGATTGTTATACTGGTATACTGAACTGAACCGTGATGGTGCTGTAAGTCAGATGTCGGACTTTAAGCCAGGAGACTGTGTCTGAAGTGGTTTTTAAATTTATACACTGGTTTTCAGCTGCGACTTTGTTAGGGGTTTAGGCAACAAAACTACCTGGTTAGGATTAGAAATACATCATGGAAACTTTTCAATGTTAAACACACAAGGCCTCACAGGGCAAACTTCTTCAGTCTGTAACAAGTTTCTCACCATTTTCTTGGCTACCACAGCTATCTGTCCTGTCCTGAATGGGAGATTGTGGTTCTTTCAACCACCTTAAAAATCCAACCATTGTTATCTAGTGAGGACAGGCTGTTGTCATCCTCTGAGGCTTTTTTTTAGTTTTTGTTTTCTCTAAATGGTTGAATGCTCAGATTGCTACTTGTTTTTCAGAGTAACCTATGTGTTTTCTGCCTCATGTACTGTTAGTTCCCTGAAACTGAAAAGCTCTTCAATAAATTCAGTCTAAATGTTTAAAAGCATCCTAAAGGTGATTTTTGGTACTTGGGCCTGACTATTTATTCTTTGAACCGACTTAAACAATCTATTTTTCCCCCTGCAAATTAACATTGTTCTTTTCATAGTCATAAATGACAAAAAGATGCCTACATCCCATAACTGCCAAACAGTTATGGGGTGTGCATGGTTAAGCTGGGTGTGAAATTAGTTCTCTATCTGGTTCTCAAAACTGAGCAATTGATTATTCCATTATAATAATAGTCTGTTTTCCCTGAGATAGACTGGCGACCTGTCCAGGGTGTACTCCACCTATTCCACCAATGACTGCTGGGATAGGCTCCAGTACCCTGTGACCCACCAGAAGACAAGCAGATACAGAAAATGAATGAATGAATGAAGAGCCCATTTATGATTAAACAACAGACGCCACTTCTTCCTCTCAGGAGCATTGCAGGCAGGTGCAAAATGAGACTAATTCCTCAGAAAAACACTGGAACGTTTTCAAAAATGCATGAAACAACTGTATAAAGAGGTGGAATTTCAGTATATGCGAGTTGAAGTTACTTAACCTACAGATCCTGAAGGAGCGCATTAATATTGACAACTCATCATCATTTTTTTATTTATTTATATTTTTGGATTAGTGAAGTGAGGTTGTTGCCTCTGAGCACTTGGTGCAGACACCAGCCGAATCGATACCAGAGGGCTGCAGAACTGCTGGCAAGTTATAACGTAAAAAGTTGTCTTGGTGCTTTTCTTTAGCTGTTTTGGGGCATTTATCTAGACTTTTTCACTTCATTGAATTAACATGAAGTGAGTAACCTTTGGAAGAAATTACCCTACTCAGCCTTCAATGTAAAGCAGTTCCTTGCTAACTCAGTCTCTGGACACCTGGCAGTTTACCCAGGCATGCGGTTCTGCTACTGCTATTTTGGTTCTTTCTATTACCTCTGCCAATTTTAGCCATTCACCGTTCCAGGGAATCTGCATGTAAACAGCATTGTATTTGGCATAACAGACATACTGTATGACATTTGTTCCAAGCTCAAAATGGGAATCCAATAACAGAATATGCAATGCATCAGAATTCATGGCATAGTTTTGATGGTCCAAAATTATCATTCATTAAGCTCCCTCACCCTTAGTTACTGTTGCCAAGGTGGTCAAGCTTTCCATTCGCACAGACATACAGTATAATTTGCAGTGCAAGAATGGAAAGAGAAGAATAATTAGGACTTGAAATTGTTGATAATCTTTCTGACAGTGGCTCGTTGATTTCAGACGCTGTTTGATAACATGGCTTTTGACTTCCAGCAGCCAACTGTCAATCTCTGCCAGCCGAAATGACAGCCATTATTAACAGGTAATTAAGTTCACATTAGCATCATGACTTCAAAACATCTGACTGTCTTTTTACTGCATGTATGATACTGTTTTAAGACTGAGGCTAGAGCTCCAAATCAAGATCCAAACAGATGAAATAAATGAGTAGTATTGCTTCCTTTCAGTCATTGTATTTTAAGGGTGACTTGGAAATATGTAGGATGAGTCTAATAATTATAATGTAACAACACCATGCTTTGTTTAGATATTAGAAAATCTATTAAAACAATAATAATAACATTATGTCATCCTTTTGGCTAATGTTGATGTAGCATAAGCAAGAGATCCTGAGCAAGACAACAGTCAATTTCATTATTCCACAAAAAACAAGCAAATATATCATGCACACTGATCAGCCACAATATTAACACCACTGACAGGAGAAGTATGTGACAATACAATGTTCTGCTGGGAAACTTTTGGACCTGGCATTCATGTGGATGTTACTTAGACATGTAGCGCCCACCTAGACCAGACCAGACACCCCCACCCCATAGCAATGACACTCCTCGATGGCAGCAGCCATCCCCAGCAGGATGCAGCCTGACACAGACACACACACAAAAATGATTTAAGAACAACTAAAAAAAACATGAAAAACAGCACAAGGTGTTGACCTTCACTAGATCCAAACTGATCAAGTATCTGTGGGATGACCCACAAAGGCCCCTCCCCTCAACCCATAGGACCCAAAGGCCCCCACTAACAACATTCTGTTGCCAGACACCACAGGACACCCTCAGAAGGCCCATGTCCATTCTCTGATGAGTCACAACTGTTTCGGAGGCACACTGTGGTCATAATGTTATGCCTGATCAGTGTTTACTGACATGTTTTCATGAAATATGTGTTTTGCGAGTACGCTGAAAACACCAACAAAAAGACATTGTAGTTATCCTGATTTGTGTTTCACTGTTTTGAATGACTTACCAGACTTCATAAAAAAGTTGTTTTGCCTTTGAAAGGCAGAAGAAGCAACGAATAATTAACACAAAAGAAGGGTCAGTGCACATGCTTTTAGACGTTTATCAGTTTGATTGCAGCACATAAAGCCAGGCTTCAGAAAGGAAATAAAATTAAAACTACCAACAATTTCAGGTTTTACTTTCCTTTGTGTTTAGCTTTCGAAAACACCTAAAATTCATCTGCCTACAGCTACAATGAATTTGTATTACATCTTCCTTGCAATTCACTCTGCTCAGCGGTGGGTCCTTCACTCAGTGGGACATTAATAGCTCTTTTTCATACAGTACCTATTCATATGTGAGATTGGCTAGTAAGAATGCAACTGAGATGAATAAGGGATGAGAAAGCTCTGCACAATTTAAGAATACAAAATGAGTTACAAAGAGGCTGCAAACATTACTGGTCTGTTGGCCTCCAGCTGCAGCCTTTTTTAAAAATTCTTGTTGAAGAACAAAGGTGGTTTGGTAATCACGTCTGTACCATCACACAAAAAAAGGCACACTCTGTAGCTTCACAAGTACCGTTGCAGTTGCATTAATGAGTAAGTGAGAATATTACATTGCATTTAGTGAATGGTATTTGCCGAATTAATTGAATTGGAGATTTATAAATTAAAGAGGAGCCATGTAAATTATAATCCTCAATTTGCTTGACAACTTGAGCGTGAAATCCATTTTCATCTTTTTTCTTTTAACTCCCTAATTTCTGAGCGTAGTGCCCAATCATGTCTCTGCGCATTAGTGCAACTGGATCTGACTGCAGATAAAATGGAGCTCAGAGGAAGCGAGGGGACAAAGGAGGATGTTGGCCATCGTTCATTAGCACATAAGTGCATGAATGTAGAGCAGCACAAACTGAAATACTGGACGGTATGCAAATGCAGAACTCACACTACATACAGTGTATCAGAATACAGAAACCTTCTGATTCTGATTCTGATTCTGAAATTGTTTTGATGCTGTTGCTCAAATAAAGTGACAGTTGCAAGGTGACACAGTCAAATACAAATAGAATAAAAAGTAATATAAAAATATATTTAAAAAAGAGGTTACTGTTTACAAAAACAGGATAAATAACCTTACAGTATGGTATTGAAACTATTTTGGTGTCTGCTGCCAATTTCTCCATTCATGCTGACTCTACAGGGGAGAAATTAGAACTTACCGTTTAAGTTGTCAAGGCTTAAAGTTAATTCTAATTAAGTGTGTTCCTGCTTTGAGTGACCTCACAGGTCACTAGCAGCTCACCTCCAATCAAGCTCCACCTTTTTGACTGACCTTTTTTTGTAATGGTTGGGAGTTAGACTGAGTCAGTCAGCGCCAAGATGGCAACAGCGGGAGACACCGCACTGAGCTTTGAAATCACTCTTCAGGAATCCTACAGATGATGTTGAGGGTTTGTCCATCTTTACATACAATATGTAGGCTTCTTCTTTGCAAGGACGCCAACATGAAGTCCTCACACACCTAACTATGGACTGTATAGTTTCTCTCACCTAACTGTACAGAAACTGTAAATATTCTCTTTTAAATGTAACTCATCCATTTCTATAACTGCAATGCAGAAACTTGAAAAGGTGTTGAAAATGATAAATTTTGAGAGGCTAATCCGCACCATTATTGAAACATTTTACTGCCGCAACTGGAGATTGCTTTCAACAGAAAAATAAGTCAGCAATTATTTAATCAAATGCTTAAAAGATGTTCACATTTTTACAGATGACCTCATGCCGATATGCCAGTAATTATTGCCCTCTCTAAATAGCAAAGGTGGTACAGTAGCACTATGTGTGTTTCCATTTGTCCCTTTTTGTGCTCTGCTTTTCATACATATATATATATATATATATATTGATGTGTTTAGAGGCAGTTTAGAGGTTTCCTCGCTTTAAGATTGTTTCCAGTTAGTATGAAGACAGTTTTTCAGTAAGTCACACTGTTGTCTTGATGATGGAGGTCTGCAGCCAGAGACAGATGGTGAGGAGGTTGAACTGCAGATGAGTGAAATTACTATTAAAAATGATCCAGTCGATCTGAAGTTATTTGAGTCAACCTTATACTATCTTTTACACTGTGGTCACATCATATTTTAAAATGAGACACATCAGTTTAAGAATGATTTTGTTTTGTAACTTTTGAAGAAGGCTGTGAGGAACTGGATTATCAGGATTCAGTATTATATATTCAGTATATCTCTCGCATGAAAAGAATGCCGAGGGCTTGGTGTAATTTACACGTGATTTAATAAAGGTAAACACGGTGTAATTGCACTGTGCTCCAATGCAATAACTTGCTAACTGGATTTTGCCATAGATGACTGCAGGGATTCAATGAACTGAAGCAGAAGCTTTTTCTTACAGATCATGAATACTGCAAGAATCTCCAATAATTAATAAATACTCTTAAGAACGACATTACTGCTTTCACCACATCGTGACCAACCATAAAAAGCTAAAGATTAAAAAATTCAATATTCCAACTTAAGCTATTTATATCTATATCAGAAAGTACCTACACATAAGTCTGGTTTGTTTGTGGTAAGATAAAACACAGCAGTGGTGAAGTAAAGTTCGAACAAAGAGACCAGGTCATTCAAAATATTAGACTGTGCAATGCTGTAGTCTTCATCATAAACTAAAGCTCAATTTTAGATGATGTGGTTTCAGTTCATCAGAGCCTGCAAACAAGAGGAAATGACTGTAAGAGTACATGTAGTCTGTGCTGCCAGAGTCTAAATAGACCTAATCACCTGTCACTTCACAGCATGTGCGAGTTTCTTGTTGATTTAAACGAGTTGAGAAATGAGTTATTCTAATTTTCATCTGTTGTTTTGCTTGAAGTGCTATAAAACAATGTGGTTGATTTTCTATGTTGCTTTATTTTCCATGGACCCCAAACCGCAATATATTATAACGACAATGAAGTATAATGTCTTTGTCAACATTTTATTGCAATGTTAATGTACATAATGCTTTTTCCCCCATTCAGATCCTTTCCTAAAAATGAGTATTTCACTATTACATTATACATAATTTAAAGCCTGCAGAGAATAAGCGACATAAGAATGCGTTTATTGGTGGTGTATTGCAACCAATCTGTTAAAATGGTAGAATTTCAATAATGGTAGAACGTCCCATTATATTTGAGTAACTCTGCAGGATAGGTGGTGTGTTTTAACATAATCATCTACACACAATAAATCAACAGGAACTGAAGCCATGTCTCTGTAACGTGATAAAACACAATTTCACTTGATTTTACACAAGATACTTTCTGTACTCTACAAACTTTTATGCTCCTGCAGCTAATGACAATATCTTGTGATGTGTATGACATTTAGTCATGCTATCTAGCTGTAGCTGCCTCTGAGCTAGTATGTGTTTATTTAAAGTTATATTATTACATGCATGTTAGGCATCTGATCACAATTTTGGGACAGATGGGATAGCTGAAGAGAGTAAATCTGATGGCTGCACATCTGTTTTTCAATTGGCCGATCTGGAATCTACTCTATCACGGAAACTCATTACACAGAGTGGAGTAGACGGTGACTGATAAACCTCCGATGAGTCCATCTATTCTGCAAGCATATTCAATTAAAAAATTCATTTGTCTTAGGGGCTTTACATGAATGTGTAATGATACTGTAAAATTCATGAAACATCAGCGTCTATGACCTTGTCTTTTAGAAAAAGTGCTTTTGAAAATATGAATCTCTGTGTACATGCCATGTTTGGTTCAATGAACTTTACTAATGCGCTCTGGTAAACATTCCCTTATGTCACTAGTTATGTCACATGGTTAGAGAGAGTAAAGGGTATTACATTTGCAACTGTATTGTCAGTAGGGCTAGGTGATCATTATTTTCAGGCACTGGCACTGATCTGCTAAGAGAGCACCACTAATTGTGATCTCTTCCACAAAATGTATCTGCTAAAGTTGCCTTCAGTTGACTCAGCTATCATCAAAAATCTCACAGAGACAAAGACTTCCCTTATTCCACTGCATGCGTTTATTTCAAGCGATGTCTTTTTATTTTCAAGTATAGTTTTATTAGAAATAAATTCTATCAGCTTTTTGATGTTAGTAAACATCGACAAAAAAAAAAACACTTCAGAGTAACACGAGCTGAAAATGTATTTGGTGGTTTCATTAGGTGCACAGGAGCTAATAGCACCAGCAATATTTGAAAAATGTGTATATTATTGGAAAAGCTTTGCAGTGGGGTCGCAACCAAATGTACACAGATTATTTTAATACAGCACCAGAGTGTGAATGAAATATAAGGGCAATATGGGCAATATGCTGTGTAAAAGCCAACAATGCCCAGATGAAAATGATAAGCTGCCTCTTCATCATTGCTTCAGATGCATCTTTGCCCTTCAATGAGATAGATCTCGGCATCCAAGAACCTCCCACAGTTGTCTCAGCTGCTTGAGCAGCCCCCGAGAGAGGCTTTGGCAGCCTTACAATAGCAGGGCACACATCCAAACTCACTGAGCATCCACTGTAGCTTCTTGTCTCCTCCTTTCACTCCTACTGCCCTTTACTCCCACCTGCTCTTCACTTTTATTACATCTCCTTCTCTCTTTTCCAGTCTTCATTCCTCAACTCCTTCCTTCAGAGATGCTCTGCATTATTGGCACTAGTTGGACCCCTGTATAGTGGGGTTTCAGCATGTTCAGCATGTTGAATCAGTGGCAGCAGGAATTGATCAGAGAGATCTCTATGATTGGCAGGTCAACCAGTGCACAAGAAAGAAAAGGAAGTGATGAAAGTAAATAAAATGCCAAAGCTCCAAGGGCACACAGAAGTCTCCTCTCGTTTTACATCATCATTACATTCAGTTGTAACTCTTCCTAGCTTCCTAGCCTTCCAGCTAATAGATGGTCTACCAGTACCTGCTGGTATGAAGAGGTATTCCCTTTCATACAGATCATACAGTATGTGCCAGACGGCCATTGGCAGTAGTCTTTGTGGTGTGTTCGAGTGCAACTCTTTGGTCCAGACACAGGTGACATGAGATGGAGTCACAGTCCATCTTTATTGCTGGTATTTCTTTCGTTCTAACCGTAATGCCCAATGTGACAACTGACCAAATGTAACCAATGCAAATGCAGTAATTATTATTATTATTATTATTATTATAAGAACTATCTTTAATTTAATTAATTATAATACGGTTAGCATAAAAACCTAAGCATAAATGCTGATTAGTAATGATTAGTACATCATCTTAAAAGTATTTGTCAATTTATTTTATAATGGATGAAAAAAACACTGAACATTTATAGCTTGCAGAGGTGAAGATTTGTTGCTTTTTGCTCCTTTATATCACTGCCATACCAACCTGTTAATTTAATAATTGTAAAAGTAATCATCAGGTTAATAGACAATAAAACTTATTCATCCCTAATGCTGACGATAATTGAGTGCACCGGATCAGTGCTCTCCTACTTTCCTTTGTTTCCCTCCCTTTCTCTTATCTCCAGTGCAAATTCTTCTCTTTTCTTCTCTTCTCTCATTATCCCATTTCCTTTTCTGCTCTAATTACATTCCCTGTCCTCCAAACTCATCCCTCTTAACTTGGTAAAGTGTTGGTCCACCGAAAACATAAATTTAGACTACAAGTGGCAACTTTTAGCTTAGTCAAATGATGAGGAAGCTGGAAAGAGTCCTCTGTGCTTTAAATTAACTAATTGGAGCTGGTTTCATTTATTGTTGTTCTTTTAATCTTCAGTGAAAGTCATTAGAAAGCAAAGGGAAAACTAATTATTAATGCAGTTCTTTTTTACCACTCTACACAATGCTCTGTGTACACTACAGCTTTCAGCCAAATTAATATACACGGTTTTCTAGCTAAACAAATGAAACCTTGCTTTGCGAAAAGCCTCCCCATGTGGTAATCAATCCCTAATTACAAAATAAAAACCACCACCCACGAAGTGTGACACCTCTTTTTGTAAAAAGATTGGTTGCCTGGGTATTTTCTTGGTCTTGGTTCTCTCCGACAAATGGGATTTATCAGGATTTTGCCCATTTAGCTGTTCTCCAGGGACCCGAGACATGCTAAGTTCACATTTCCCAGATTTGAAGCTCCTAACGATATACAGTATATCTGCCACGCAGGTGAGCAGGAAAGCAGGAAAGCAGGAAAGATGAGGTGAAGAGAAACAGGGAATGATCGTCCTGCCTCGAACCCTAAGGCTCTTTCTTTTGTCTCTTTTCTGTGGCAAGTGAGCATCTGGCAGAGCTAAGCTCTCTAGGTCTCCCCTTCCATATTTCTTTCATACTCTCCATTGGTTTCTGTCGGGCTCTGAGGACGGCAAGCTGGCAGACAAATCCAGTCAAGCAGAACACCGTGCTCAGATGTAAGACTATTCGTTTTAGCAGGAGCAAGTCAGGGAAATAGTCTCTCCTTTTCTGCTTCTCTGGTCAATTTTGCATGGGTTGTCAACATAAAAGCAGCATCGGAGTAATAGAAAAAGATGTTAAGCTGTGTGCAAACTGATTTGTGCAGATTCAAAAGGCACAAACTAATATCAGTATTTAATCAGAATCAGCTGTCTTATATAAATTACTTCCATACAAATGGAGGATGAAAGGATTTGTAAATATTTAAAGCTTGTTTTCAGGAGCCCGGCCCCTTGAATCATCTCATAGTCCAACAGAAACATAGATGATTAAAGACACACATGACTCATCTATATTTCAAGAGGGCACATCATCAGCAATTGTTCAGCCACCATCATCTGGTGGATGAACAATCGCTTCACATTCAGGTTGGGCACCTAATCACAAACTTGATAGGACTCTGTCAGGTAACCGGAGTTGTAATTTTGTGCTCCAGTGATTTCAGAAAAGCTCTTTGATATATATGTATCAAAGCTAAAACAGACAGCTTAACTGATCAGCGGCCGTGTTTGTGATAAATTGCGTACGAGGTGAGGTCAAAATACCCAAATGTCAACATGAAGTCTCCCCAGAGTGACGGATGGGATTGCTATTCAAATAATGCTCCATTTCCTGCCACATTATCAGCCCTCAGGGAGCTGAATTAATTGTAGTAATTGCCAATACAACACTTTGTGCTGAATACCCTCATTCTGGGATGCAGCTTCTTCACTTTGATGGCAACTCAGCTGAGATAATCAAGCAGTTGAAGGAAAACAAAGAAAGGCAGAAAATGGGCCTAAATTTGCTGATTACATTTGTGGATGGTTTTATTTGAAATATCAAACTTGTCTAGTTAAACTATCTCGATAAATAAAGCACAGCGGCACAGTGGCGTGGTGGATAGCACTGATGCCTCACAGCAAGAAGAACAGACTCCTAATCATGGGCCAACCAGAATGGATTTAAAATAAGACGCAGTTTGTCTCTTCAGATGTATTATCAGAAATCAGAATACAGAAATATGAATTTAACCTTTTCCAAGCCATAAAAAAGAATTTATTTTACGAACTGGGGCCAATCCGACCCTATTTTCCATAAGACATTGTGAGATTAACAGTCCAGAGTATGGTCTCTTAACGTATGCTGCATGAATTTGCTGTTATTGACACTTTGTATTGACGCCAGAATAAAAGGAGACTAGCACGGCTAACGCGGTTGTTACTACACAGTGGAGAGCAGAGCTACCCGTGGGGCTAAGTTAGCATGCTAAATCCATGTTAAACATGCTGCTGTTATTTGGCTAACAGACACTTTCAATGTGTCTGTATGTTAGTATGCATGTTAACCAACTGATGTTTAGCTATAGCTTCAGAGCGACGCGCTGCACACTTGTACTTTAGGCTTTACACTGAAGGCCCCGGTTAGACATTGCATTTTCATCCGTTCTGGGCAATCCGATTGCCAGTGATGTAAACTACAGTTTTTTTGGGAACTTATATTTCCACTCATTGTAATTTGTTTGCCTGGGACAATAGATTAATAAAATTAATCACTTCAATTAGTCTCATAATCAGAAGGTTGTAGATTCCAGATATATTGAGCTCAATCTTTTACAAGACCACCATTAAGCAATAAATGAAGATATTTTATTTCGACACACATACTTATGTAAAAAGTAGATGAAGAATCAACTCAGTAAAGTAATGGTTTAACAAGTGATTGTATTAAACGTCTTATCTAGGATGCATGTGTCCAATGAAACAGGAAAGTGACTTCTTGGTATCTTTTCTTGCATTAAGATCTGAGGTCACACATGAGAGATCCGATCTCTGACCACATTTAGAGGTGGTCTGGTTTGCATGTGTTCACGTGTGTCCTCATTCCTTTCCTAGTGTGAACGCATTGTGTCCTGCATCACATTAAAGACTGACTATATTCAATGGAGTGCTCCTGCATCAGCAGAGTTTTGCCTCATTCTTTCAGAAAAAAAAAACACGACTGAAATGATGTATTTAATATGAGTACACAAGTGTGATTCTGTGTTAATTATTGATACGGTCATTTTGATGATTGAGGAATCGCATGTAGTTAAGTTAAGCATGTCCTCATTCACCAGTGTCTTTTTCCCCTCTTTTATTACCAGAGACTTCCAGAGTTGGAGTTGTAATCTGAGTTTTGTGCAGGTCTAACTAACATCAGGGCTGAGATCAATAAATAATAACTTGACGTGTGTACCAGAGTCATGACGCACACACATGATACAGCGCTGTTCGTCAGGTCTGAATACATGTGCCTAAAGCTGTTCACTTGTGATCGGACTGTCACTTTTATAGTGTGATGTGATAGGGCTATCTTAGCAAATCCTGGGAGTCCCTCCTACCCTTTATGCAGAGATGAATTTCAAAACAAAATGTTATATTCTTCATGGAATTAAACAATAACCAGAACAACAACAATATATCACAGTGAGGTTCCTCATCTTAGTGTACAAAGCAATGGTGAAATGAACTAATATTGTACTACAGCGCTCTTTTTGGTATTAGCTCTCTAATGTCATGGTGAAAACAAACCCCAAAAAGTTAGGGGTGAATGCTGAAAAACTCTAAACTATGTACAAACTGTGGCAGGTGGAGCTGAGTTGGGATGTTCTTAGAACTGGTTGTAGCTGATCAGGATTATATGGATACAAAAATTGCATGTTAACTAGAATGAAAAAGGGGCTGCAGGCATTGATGGCCTGATATACCGGTGTACTTCTGCTGGTGTTGATGGACTTACCAGACTACAAGGTGTCTGGAAAAAAAAGAAGAAGAATGTAGTATGAATAAAAGAGTTAACAATCAAGAACCAAAAATCTATATGATGCAGAGGTTTTGAAACAAGCTGCAACTGCATTAAAAATATGGAAATTTTACAAATATTTTACTCAGAGATGTGTTTTTGTCAGTTTAAACACTCATTCATTCATTCATTCATTTATTCATTCATTCATCTTCTGTAACCGCTTGTCCTGTGAAGGTCCGCGGAGGGCTATCCCAGATGTCATCAGGCAAGAGCGGTTTAGACTTTGAGTTTAAAATTTTTACCATTTGCCATATTTTTGGTACGTAATTCACCTCACATACTTGAAAATGTATCACATAACAATTTTAACAAATCATGGTAATTTGATCTAATGATAGTGTTTTTCCTCCAATCAACAACAGTGTAATCAAGCAATTGGCAAGAAGCTGAGCACAGCAGCTTCTCATCATTGGCAGTTCTTCTGGCTCTCAAAAATGTTGCTCAAAGTAAACAATAAACAACACTGAGCACAATTCTGTTTTCATGGGAGATGTCACCGAAAGTGTTTATAACAATCACAGGAAAACTTAAGCTGTTCCTGTTTCCTGTGGACTTTTTCATTTCCTTCACAACTGGCTAGTAATAAGAAAGTTAGCAGCTGTATGATTGAGTCTGTGAC
>JASGAT010398034.1:0-25472 GCA_030220025.1 Chelon auratus
TGTCACGGCGACGCAGACCACAAGAACTGTGATTGGTCCAATTGGTAGGAGCACACACAGGCTGCTTCTCCATCTCCGCAATTTTCAAATTGATTGTGTTGGATCAATAAAGATGGACCACACGGGAGAAAGATTGACTGCGGAGGTTCGAAGGTACAAGCATTTGTACGACTCGTCTTAGGCAAAATTTCTTGCGAAAGTTTCAGTTGCTATTGAAAGTGGAGCAGGAAGAAGAAACAAAAATGAACCCATCTGACGAAAAGACACAGCGCTGACTAGCACTAGCTAGCTAGCTAGCGCTAACTTTTACGGAGCGAGCTGGACTGACGAGCGGACAAGTATAAATGGCTCGCACTGGCGTAGGCGATGGCATCTAGTACCACAAAGGCGAAAAAACACACTTTAGTCTCAGGGCGTTTATAAATATGTGTTATTGTGTGTATTGTGTTCTTGTGAAACGTGTCAACTTCCTGGATGTGTTCTTATCCCAACCATTTTATTGAAGATGCTTCAGTAAAGAAACCTATGTGGACCTGGGACAGCTAGGTATCCCAGAGCTCTACATCTTCCCATCCTTCAGAGTCAAATTTGTCAAATCTAAACTACCAAGCAGGAAAGTCCAAAGTTCACGTACTTGGTTTTGTCTCATTGACCCATCAGCTCTTTGTTAATATTCACTTTTTACTCTTGTCAGTTTGTCTGTTTTCCAACCTGTGTTCTTGACTCTCTCTCAGCTAGCCTCCAGCTAGTCTCTGTATTGCCCCCTGATGTTTAAGATTCACCAGATTACCTTTTCCCTATGCTGGATTATCCTTCATTGTGACCTACAGTATACCTTTATTTAAGCTTCTTAGGACCTGCAGCACCTTTTTTGTTATTCATCTCCAGTACGTTTCATTACCTTTTTGGTTTCTCTGCCTACCTCATTCCCTATAGGTCCTCTCTTTCGAACTGAAAACATTACTCATGGTTGTGAACTCTTTAAAAACATGAACAAGAAAATTTGTTTGAAATGGTTAAGAAGTGGAACTCCAATTCCAGAACATTAATAGTAGAAAACCCACTAGGGCCAGAGGCAAGTGATAAATGATCACCACCAGTGACAGCTACCGCACAGTTAGGTTTATCTTGCTGTTTTTAATCCGTCCAGCCAGGCAGTGGCCTAGGGAGTTACCAACACGCACTTCATTATTAAATAAAGTAATGCTCACACCGCATTACTGGGCAAACTAGATGATTATCTAATGCTGGCTGACACGAGTTGCTGGCTGACATTGCTCATTTAAAGCCTTTATTTCATTATAAGCAGTTTATTTATCCATCAAGATGTATTCAGGAATATAAATAGATTAACCTGTTGCCCAGGTTAGGTATGTGAGGATATCATAAGACTCTAAACTTAGGGTAGGAACAATTGCATCCTTAATTTGAATAAAAAAGGTCAAAAGTCATAATAGGTAGCAATGAAGAGAGGGAGCGGAGTTATATTCTCATTATTTCATGGCAGTCATGTTTTAAAGAACACATAAATAACGTTAGAAACTTCTGGAAGACGTTGGTGTTGACAAAACGTATTGCGTTCATTTTTTGGCTCACTTGTGCGGCTGTGACATTTAGAATTTGCTACAGCCTCGATTCGCTCCCGTTCCATGTCCGCAGCGGCTGAGGCTCATGGGTATCGCAGTATAAATACCACGGCAAAATTGGGGGACAAAACACGTCGTCTCTCAAACAAAGCTAATAACTTCCAAACATAAACCTACGCGACTGTTAAAGTCCTCAGATCCTATGTTGAACTACGAGGAGGATATTCTTGACGGAAAACAGAAAGAAGAAATACATCTCTGGAAGCAAGCAGTAGGTTTAATGAGTACTCTGGGACAGACCTTTTCTATAAAGGGACTGTTGATATGTCTCGTTTGAAAGTCCCGGAGCTCAGGTAAAAGACGGACAAAACTATCCCAAAGAGACACAAAACCGCAACGACGAGGCGCAAAACGACTACAAGGGGACACAAAATGACCTCGCGACAAGCCAACAGGTCAATGAACGGGCAAGCAGAAGACATTCAAAACTACAGCCGAACAAAAATCTGCCAAGAAGTGACAGCAGCGAGTGTGACGCAGCAGATGCCGCAGACATAAGCTATAATTAACAATTGCACACGCAACATTGTCACAATTTTCTTTTATAATTTTAATGAGTAGAATCAAAGGATTTTTGACTGCTTAAATCAGAACCAGGCTGCTTTTGTCTGGGAAGGAAAGGGGTTGTTTGTTTTTGAACGGCTGACACATTTGGTTCGGTAAGATTCTCAGGCGTGTCCTCTAAATTTAGGAAAGGCCAGGATTTACGTTGTTGAAACAGGAGGCAACTGAGCAAAGATGAGGGCACGGGGTATCGATAAAAAAGGTCAACTCCTGTGCTCCGCATTAGACTGCGGTAAATCAGCGTGCCACGGCTCTCACCCAGTGTCAGCTGCCTTTCTCTTGCCCTCAGATCCTCGAGGACCTTGTGGTAGTGCTCCTTGAAGGCGTCGATGTCGGCGTCCAGGAAAGCGGCGGTGCCCTCGTCGCCTTCCTTCTCGCCCTTCAGCTCGTTCAGCCGCTTCTCCAGGAGGTCCACCTGGGGCTGCAGGGAGGCCAGACGAGCCACCTCCTCCTGGGGACAAAGAGTGGCGAGAGTCAAGTCAGTGAGTTACACTCCATGTACCTTATCCTATTACCTATTAGGACTTTATTTTAACAGGTTTTGGCAGTTGCAACTTTATCTTAGGTAAGTCCATACATACTAACATTGGGTAGAAGACAAAAATAAGAAAAAATAATGCAGAAATAGAATTGTTCAGCAGAGTTAGAATGAACAAATGAATAAAAAAAGTACTTACAGAAAAGTGCTGTGACAAAAAGAGGCATGGAAGGACACAGAAATTCAAACAACCCACATAAATAAAGATTGCACATTAACAAAAGAAATGAAGAAACTATAAAGAACTTACAATGTAAAATCAAATCTATACTGTACACAACAAGTAAATTTAAGCCAGAAAAGAAACAGACACTGAAACACCTGCATTTGCAGTAGAAGCTGCTGGTTCGCCCTCACTGATCACTGCCACAATACTACCACACACTTACCTGCGATATCTATGCCCCGACATATACATGAATACCACTAGCCATGCAGTACCTGTATGTATTTTAGCATATTCTTTTAATTTTATTGACATTGTTATTACAGTTCATGCTGCATACTATTTGTACACCTAGATCCATATACAGAATGTTTGGACGCTAGTGCAGTTTTTGGTATTTTTACCAAATCGTAAAAACGTACTGAAGTTCCATTTATATTATCTTATATTATGAATATGGGCTTAAAATGCAGCTTTACTTTGAAGGTGTTTTCAGCCAAAGTGAAGGAAGTGTAAGGGTTGTGCTGCAAAAGATGGGTCATTGTACATACTGTGGAGCAGAATCTGAGCAGATGGTACATCCCTGTACTTGAGAATTCATCCAGCTACTTCTGCTCCGTCTCCCATCATTGGCTAGTCACCCAGTGCCATCAGAAGCTAGGCATGTTCATACATTTGATGATGTGTGCTTTGGATCCCCAGAGGTTCTAAGCCCTTCTCCATGCTTTCGTCTTCCTGTCATTTTTCTACAGGTTGTTCTTAGTTTCCATTGCAAAGAATACTGTTCCAGAACCAATCTGGCTGGCTTTATTTTAGCTGTTCTGGTCTTTCCTTTATCTGCATGTTATGACAGGGATTTTCTTTACCACTGAAAGTATGCCGAGACCTTCCACCAGTGGTTAGCAAGAAGGTTCTGGATTTGAGCCCACCGTGCATGAGTTTGCGTGTTCTCCCTGTGCCTGCATTGGTTTTCTCCATTAGCTCTGGCTTCCTCCCACAGTCCAAACACATGTGCAGTGTTTTAGGTCAACTGTATGTGTGCATGGCAGTCAACGGTTGTTTGTCTTTCAGTACCTTTTAGTGCCTAGGACAGGTTGCCAGCTAGGTCAACACAGGGTTAGCTGTTTTGCCCTAGCTGGCAACCTGTCCAGGGTGTACCCTGCCTCTCGCCCAACGGCAGCTTGGATAAGCTCCAATGACCGTCTAGAGGACAAGCAGTAATAGATAAAGAATACGCATTATTTATCCGAATGTACCAAACTGTTGATTCGGCCTTTCCAAATGTTCCTGCTCTCTTTCTGATGGCTTTGCTTCATTGTTGCAGCCTAATTATGACCAGTTCCACTTGCTATTATATAACTATAACCTGAAAATGAATCTACCCTGAGTAGAGCGAGGGACTGACGGATCACCACGGACAAAGCAAGCACCAACTCACCCGGCATCGGTCCAGTTGTATCTTGAGAGGCTCTGGTTCGGACGCAGGAGGCGCCTGGACTTTGAGCCAGTTCTCGCTGGTGTCTACCGCCTGCTGACACTGCTCGTACAAGTTGTAGAAAGCCAGCACCTGCGACACGGACCCAAAGAGAGCCGGGGGAAAGAGTGAGGGAGAAGCACATTTTGAAATAAAGGGTGAAAAGATTTTTAATTAACACCACGGTGCCAGCAAACACCTACACAACACCTGTCTTATTCCGCAAGCTCCTTCGTATAAATCAAAATGACTGCACTATCCACACCTGTGATAACCTGACAGTATAGGTTTCACTTTGTGAAGTGGTATAGCTGAAGAAGACAACTATACCACTTATCAGCAGCTATTCCTGTAAATATAGCGCATGAATAGCTTACATCAGTACCTTTGTCTGATAAGCCAGCCATGCCAGCCTCTCTGCCAGCAAGGCACAGAATCCCACCCAGCGCTGGTTCAGCTGCTCTGCTGCCTGGGCAATGTCATCAGCACGACTCCCCTCTGGGTAGGGGGAGGCAGAGAGAGAGAGAATGTGACACATACGTACAGTACAGCGACTAGTGATACATGCTTCTCGCAAAGGCGTGACTGTAGGGGGGCAGCGGTAAATACACAAAACTGTCTTCTGTAGGCAACCTGCTCTGCCTGCTCACTAATCGTACGGACATAAATACATATCCCCGTGCATTCATGCCATTTTTTTTTTTTATGTAAATGGCCAATTTAAAGCCCCCGTAAACTCCAGCGCCTGAAAAATGAAAAACCTCTGAGTGGTTTCCAGGAGGGAGAAATCAATGCTCGAGTTGTACCAAGACAGATTCACACCCCTGTCTTGAAAAGGGCAAACTGAACCCCATCGGCTGGATGATAATTGGACCTGGGTAAGACAGCATCCTGGCTCACATCTCACCTGGCACCACACAAACAGGCTAGACGCTGCGTCTCTTTCCTGTAATGGTGCCTCGATTATGCATAATGTCAAGCGCTCGGCGGGTGCTGCTTTGGCGTGAGTTGGATTCTAGGTAAGGGGAATCGCATGTGACCCTGAGATGGAAGGATGGTCGAAGGAAGACGCTCCACTTATGGTCCGAGTGATATATTGGATTTGTTTTGTCAACAGTACCCAATTTGCACTAATGTGAGTTAGCCTTTAATGGGAGTATTTACTAGCCACTGTCGCCTTGTCAGGTTCTAGGGTCTGTAAAGGGTCAGAAACAATCAGGATTGTTTCTAATTTAAAATTGAACATGATTTTCAAAGGGAATAAACCCAAAGACTCTAGGTAACTAGACTTTCTTGACATTATAATGTGATTTTAAAAGACAAAAGACCACATGGCAACCTCCTTGGTACCACCAACAACTTCCTAAAACTTCCTCATGACCTTTTAAAGCATATGGGTTTATGTGAGTCAATTTTTTGCATATATTCCAAGCAGTTCTTCAAATCCTCCGTGGATCCACATCCTATAAGCTCTAGAAGTTTATCCAAAGATGTCTTAACAAGCTTACATTCCCAGATAGCATGTGAAAATGTTTCGGTTTCTGTCCAACCTTTGCAACAGCGATAACATTAGAGTTACTGCCTCTATGATACCAATGATCTATGGCGTCATCCGTTTGTGAGATTGGAAAGTTTGCCGTCTTGTTTTAGAGAGGGTCAGTATCTGCTTTTGGTAGACAGACTGGTCCTGGAGATTCTAGCTTGGCCTAGAGGAGTTTAGAGCCGGTTAGCATACAGAAATACTCCAAACAACGGTGTTCTTTTGCATATCTGTGAGATGCAGAAGAGCACTTCCCTTCTGGGAAGGCCAAATTTGAGCCCGTCTCTTCAGAAGTGTTTCTAATCAATGTAAAGAGACAACACAATGTCCCGTTTTGTTTGAAAATCGACGATTTGTCACGGTTTGATCTTCACAACACATGTTTGTGGAAGTGTATGGTGGCACGGACAAAGGAGCTTTCTGAGGACCTCAGAAAAAGAGTTGCTGTTCCTCACCAGATGGGAAAGTGTTACAAAATCATCTCTAAAGAGTTTACGGAGATCACTGAAGACAACTGGTACCCTCCAGGACCAACAAAGACCACTCCAAAAGCAAGACGCATAAAAGTCCAAGAGATCCCAAAAGGAGCCCAGGGTAACTTCTTAGCAACTTCTCACATTGGCTAATGTTCATGTTCATGAATCTACCATCAGGAGAACACTGATCAACCACGGTGGGCATGGCAGAGTGGCAAGGACATTTCTGACCATCTGCAGTTAGATCAACATCATGTGGACACGCCAGAAGACTATTGGGAAACTGTTCGAAATGTAGACACTGTATTTTACCCAACAACTAGTGCTCACGATTAACATTTCATAAGCACTAATAGACTTGGAGTCAGGAAATATCGAAACGTGGTCTTCGCCTGTCTATGAGATTTACTGACAGTACAAAGAACACAGAACATCACTAGTCTTATCCTAAAAATTGAATTCTTTCCACTCTTAAGGTAGACTTGCTTATTGTTTGAAAGCATGTCCACAGAATGCAGCGCAGAGCAAACATTTCATGTATTTATGTGATTATTTGCTCAGACAAGACAGGTTTGTCTCTCCTTCACTTCTAAACGAACACAGCCCTGATCATTGAGTTGCAAAATGTTCTCGGATGTTTTTGTTTGCCGGAAGGTTACGGGAGAAAAAAAATAGTGTTTTCCGAGGCTTTCAGAAACCCCAACAATTGCACAAGGACAGACGAGAGGACGGAGGAGAAGAATCCTTGTTCTCCCTCTCTCTCTTTTTTTTTTTCTTTTCCGGCTGTCCCTCCCTCTCTCACTCTCTCTCCATCAGTGTTTCTATGGCGACAGGGATAGAGGGTGGGACAGGTGAAGGCGTTGCCATGGGGACAGACAGGGTGTGCGTGCGTGCATGTGCGTGCATGCATGTGAATGACGGCGAGCGTGCACGTTACCCTGCTCGACCAGGGTCTGCGCCGTGCGGGTTGCCTCCTGGAGCTTTCGGTACTTCTCCGGTCGCTCTCTTTCTATCGCCTGTGGCCAAAAGGACAGAGAGGCAGGGAGAGATGGGAAGTTAAAGACAAGAGATTGGCATGCAGCGTCCAATACGCAAGGTGTTACTGTGAAAAAATAGGAGGACCTGGAACTCTTTTAGGACCTGGAAGTCTTTTATCTTTAGCTACTGCGACACTGACAACAACCCAAGGTCATTCATTTTCACTTTCAGCAGAATAAGATCTCATCTAACACACTGTATATTGAAAAAAACATATATATTCTAGGACAATCTAAATATGTTAGTCCTGAATTGGACTCTAGGGGCATAATTCCACAAAATCACTGATTGTCTTTGTTGGTGGACACGTTCCCTTTAAGCAAGAGGGTTTTTGGCGGTATGGTAGGTAGTTGTGTTGTTGACTCTGGCTTTCTAGTCTGGGGAATCCAATGATATATGTGCCTTGTGCAGTCAAAGAGATAATACGTCTGTAAAAGGTTGTATGTCATCCAGGTTATGGTATATTTAAGTGAAAAAGACCATCCAGAAAGAAAGAAAACTGGACTTGAATCCAACATTCAAGTAGCTTCTTCAGTTCTAAAGGACTGTTAGGGAGTTTCGGTTTGAACAGGAACATATGCAACTACCATCAATGTAACAACCAGATACTTGCCTGTAATTGGAGGAATCCATTCTGGTCGCCTAGCTCTGTGCTCGCCTAGCGTTTGTCCAATGATAGGTACGTATCTCGTTGTTGACAAACCCAAGTCAAGTGACCCTCTAATTGGTAACACCATCAGAAGTTCATATTTAAACTCCAACTCTCCACAGTCTGTGAAGGTTCTCAGTCATCCAGGTCATGGTACGTCCAAAAAAGCATTCAAAAAAGACAACTGGACTTGTAGAGTTTTTTTGAGAAGACATTTCACTACTCATCTGAGTAGCTTCTTCAGAAGCTAAGAACTGAAGAGAAGCTGAAGAAGTCCAGTTGCCTTTTTTAAACGCTTTTTTGGATAAACTCCCTACAGGTCTTATAGAACTAAAGAAGCTACTGTACTTGGACCTTTGGGGAGTTGGGGTTGGGGAACCTTTAGGAACATTTGAGTGTGTTGCCCAGGGTTTTGTATTGTATTGTTCAATGCTTTCATTAGGAATTATTTCTCATTTACACCAGCACGAGCACTTTTTAAGTAGGGCTTCTAATTAATTACGGATCTGTTACAGTTAATTAAATATTATGCTTTTAGTTCTAAGAAAATGTCAGTGTTCTTAATTCCATTAACTCAACACTGCTCTAACCCGTATTTTGTAATTAAAGAAACGTTTAATATGAGTGGGTTTGCGCTTACTGACGAGGAAGCAGTTCAAGTCTGAAGTGGCCCCTGAGCTATATAGTGCTTTATAGTGGATCTTAGATGATTGTTTTGGTTTTAAGAGAACCACCTTTGCAGTTTTGGTTCAGTCCATAATGTGCTATAGTTAGTCACCTCCAGTCACCTCCAAATGTGGTCAGTAATCGGATCTCTCAAATGGAATCTCAATGCACCCCTATGTATATCTTTACAGGGCCATAGTGTAGTATTCAGCACCTAAACAGGCAGAACAGGGCTGCCTCTCCATGATGCAACAAGCTCTTCCCACAAATTGCCTGAAACCAAACAGTGCAACACAGTCGCAATGTTTCTAAGAAGCTGTAAATGGTATGAGGTGTCATTGGATAACCATTACTGACATAATCCAAGACAACCACGTACCAAAAACTGTGATAAAAATGTCAAAATAACTCTAAAAATTGGGAGTCTCTTGTTGTAATGGCTAAATTATCACACCGATGTAATAATTACTGCACAGTGATATTTTTCTCAGGGGTCGGTGCAAGAAAAAAAATAAATATATATATTGGATTCATCATTTGGACTCAAATCAATGCTCCTCTGGGTCTGCCGGGAATGGAAAAAGTGTTTGCTAACATGCGCGCCCGCAGAGTCCCAATCTGCTCTTCAGGCTGTGTTTACGGATCGTTTCTTTAATGGGACACTGCTAGCCATAATTGGACGTTAGATTCCCTTTAAAGAAGAGAGAGCTATTCATTAGTCTGTAACAGGTTGTTTCCTTGTTTTATTGCCTGCCGCGCTGACCCTGCACAAGTCGGATATGTGTTTATCTGTCATGATTCCAACTGATTGACATGTATAAGCACTGGGTGCGTGGAAAAACTCATTATGGAAACTTCTCTGCACCTCATATCACCGAGCCACACTGGCGTTGTCCTGCATACGTAATCAAGGCTACAGAACACCCCCCGCTACATGGAAGCTAAAATTTATTTCCGACCCAACTGTGCGATCGAACCTTATTATTTCAGCATCGTGGGCCTCGGCAGATTAGGCTCCGCGGGGTGCCGCCACCGCCTCTTACCTGCACTTTGTCGTGCAGCTCCTGGATGCTGCCATCCTTGCGTGACACCGAGAACTCGGGGCTCTGCAGGATGGCCTCGCCGCGGGTCATGTAGCTGTGGACCTCTGTGAAGTCGACGTCGAACCTGACAAAACACACACACACACACACATAACTAGGAGATGACTAACCTATATAAACATCACCTGAACTGAAGCGAGATGGAAAATTGTCTTAATTACCTCATTCAGTTAGAGGGAAAACAAAATCAGCCAATTAAAATCAAGAACTGTAGGGGTCCATTTTCGCCTTCCTTCAGTAAATCTACTAAATTTGCGACTGAACTACTGATTTACACATCACAGGGACCACTTTAAATGTGCCAATACACAGGAAAACCATCTACTGAGACTAGATGTAGAAGAAACAATCAGATCCTTTATACAGAGGGCTAGGTCTCCAAGTTAAAAAAAAGATTTACTAGTCGTCTGTGAGCAACATCTGCACCGAGGTCGTGAAAGCAAGACGCCGCGATATAACAGTTCCCCAAACAATTAGATGGATGTGTGCAGCGGAGGCAGAAATCACAGACACGTGAAGAGCGACTGACAGGCAGCTGTCAGCGACGGATAAGATCCCGGCTGCCAAGTCAGCGCAACTCATCAACTCATATCTGCGCTGGAAAACAGGAGATTGAAGTGTGTGAAAAAAACACTGACTATCATCTAATATCAAGCACATTTGTCTAATTTTATGACAAGCTGTTATGGAAAGAAGTGATGGAAAGTGGAGATAAGTTTGATTCGCTATTTTCTTGGTGTTAGTTGTGTTCGTGTCTGCTCCTCCTGACTTGTATCTTCCCCCCAGGCTATAATCAGCACTCTTGATCACTCCATTCTACACTGACACTGACGTTTACCAATGGTTCTTGTACTTAAGTCTCTTGGCCTTAAGGTTTTTAGAGCTGCGCTCTTCTGGACTGAGGCTTCTGATGTTGTTCCTGGGATCTGTTGGAGCCACTCCACCAGATTGGGGGTCACTGCCCCGAGTGCTCCTACTACCACGGGGACCATGCTCGCCTTGACCTTCCACATCTCCTCCAGCTGTTCTTTCAACCCTTTTCAACCTTCTCGCGTTCCTTCCTTCTGATGTTGGCGTCTGCTGGTATCGCCGCATCCATCACCACCGCCTTCTTCTGCTCTTTGTCTACCACCACTATGTCCGGTTGGTTAGCCAGGACCTGTTTGTCAGTCTGGAAGCTGAAGTCCCACAGCACCTTGGCCCTTTTGTTCTCAGCCACCTTCTGTGGTGCGGCCCATTGGGATTTGGGTACTTCTATTCCATACTGGGTACAGATGTTCCTGTACACTATTCCAGCCACTTGGTTGTGTCTCTCCATGTACGCTGACCCGGCTAGCATCTTACACCCTGCTATTATGTGCTGGGCTGTCTCAGGGGCATCTTTGCATAGTCTGCAGCTTGGATCTGATCTACTCTTGTAGATCTTGGCCCCTTTGGCTCTTGTACCTAGGGCCTGTTCTTGTGCTGCTATGATCAGTGCCTCTGTGCTGTCTCTGAGTCCAGCCTTTTCCAGCCATTGGTAGGTCTTCTATATATACATATTATGGCATGCCGTTCAGGAAATTAATCTTTGAATATATTGAATGAAACTCTGAATATATGGAATGAATCCTGAATATATTGAATGAAACTTTGAATATATTGAATGAAACTTGAACATATGGAATGAAACTTGAATATATTGAATGAAACTTTGAATATATGGAATGAAACTTAGAATATATGGAATGAAATATTAAGATTCTTTAATTCATTCGAATTGGGTCGAGGTCAGCAACATGAAGTGGAGACATTTGACAGAATCAAAGCCTTTCCTGGCATTCTCCTTTATACACACCTACTCTTGTGTGGGTGCTTAGGGCACTTAAGCCCGTGCACCACCTTAAGTCACATGCACTGCCTTTGCAAGGCCGGTGTGAGTTTGCAAAGGGACATAACACAGTTGCTAAAAAATTTTTTTGAAAAGCCAGGGTTCAAGTGCAAAAACACAAATCAGCTTTCAAAGGAGATAAAAGTGGTGTACCATAAAAGCTTGCATAGGTATTTCTCAATAGTGAGTATTGGCAGTAATGGAAGATCATTTTAACCGCTGCAAAGGGGGAAACTGCATGGTGAGGGGTTAATCTGTGCACTACTACTGAAATATCCCATTAATTACACATATCTACGCTCTCTATGTGCAGTGAAAAATACATATAGTACTCAACTCTGGCTCTTTAAATGGGGAACAACAAAGCTAATCTAGGCGACCGACAACAGCCGGCAGGTAGGGAGATGAGGGGCAGGGGTCAGCGTGAGTCAGTGAGAGGGAAATTCATTAGATGAAAAAGAAGCTAACCTGCATGCTAATATGCTGAACTCTAATATGGAAGCAGGTTGTTGTCTTAACAATGCACGCTGCAACATTCTGAGGAACTTCCAAATTCTAGGGAATGGATGACTCCACCTTTGAATCTGCAAATGATAGTCTCAGACATAACCCACTGTGGAGAAATGTTTGTTTTTTTGTTTGTTTTTTTCCTTTAACTACTACACACAGTAGATCCAGGGGGAGTTTATTTTTTAATTAATTACAGTCACTTTCAATTCTTTCGCACAGGCTGCTGCCTACCTCCCATCCATTACACACTGAAGGAAGTTGACAGATCCCTGCGCACGCTTGCATTCTAATTGAGCAGCCCTGCACACAATCCTAGCTTCATGACTGTTCTAATGTTCAGCTGGCGGTGGTAATTCAGCCGGATGTTCATTTCGGAGGATGTAGTTTGTGGTGCCGGATTGATTTAACCGCTTAATCTGTTATTTAGGCCAGCCCGCTTCGATTCTTAAAATACCACATTTATCCACTCCTTCTTCCATGCCAGATTGGAAAATATGGAATTTGTATGAAATATTTTTCATTTCAGTGGTCGCCTGCACCTACTATGCAAAGCTTTTATCGTCGTACCTTGTACCGAGGTTATTTTAGCTTTAGTTTCTTTAAACTTTTATTCAGTTGGGGGTTTTGTGCACATTCTTCCTGCTTTACTCTGAAAAGCTTATTTTACTTCCTTTGTGGTTCACCTGTATGACAGGTGGCTCCGCCCCTTATTGGTTTCACCTGTGTCCCATTACCCCATCAGCCCTTGTGTGCATATATAGCCCCATCTCTGCCCTTGTCAGTTTGTCGCCAGTTCATCCACCGATCTACTTCCTCGCCCGTGTTCCCTCGCTGTTTCTAGATTTCCTGCTTCTTTGCATCATTTGATTTCTTTTAGTTTTGCTGGACTCTTTCTGGGTTGAAAGCTCAGCCGTGAAACCTATGAAACGTCTTCCATTTAGCATTTAGGCCTTGCTTTTGGGGCCCTCTCTTTTCCTGCTGCGCTTGACATTCGCCTCACTTAAATGCAAAGGTTATAGCCTTTGCCAACTGACTACAGTGGGGTGGCCGTTCATGAAGATGAGACTTGGTGAAGAACGTTTTAGATTAGAATGCATTCATTTTCACGAGTGTACCTAATAAACTGGCAAATGAGTGTTTGAGGCGTCAGATAATTAATTTAACCCTCTGCAATTTAGATTAGCATTTAAAGTAGCATGAATGCAAGCACTAAAGTAAAGTGCATACGTCTCCACTAGAGCACGGTGCTTAAGTAAATGTGCTTTCTACCACTACACTACATATCCACTTCTATGGCCATCCACTTCTCTACTCACTAAAACTGCAGAATCTTTTTCAGAATCTCCTCATATGAAAAAAAAGTTGTAGGATTCTAGGTTCTATTATAACCACCACAGACTCATTATCAGCACCTACCTGCTGAGATAGGACAGCATGAACGGGTGCATGTAACTGAACACGTCACACAAGTTAGAAGGCACGTGAAAACCCGCTAATTCAGAGTTGCCAGTGCAGCAGCGGCAGCGGCTCAAGCCCACCTCTTCCTGAGCTCAGAATCCACGACCACCTGTCTCTTCTTCTGCGGCGGCGGCGACTCCCGGGTCTGCCGCACGGCCGACACCTTCTCCCTCGTCGTCACCTTGGTGACGGTCGCCGTGACCGAGTGGGTCAGCTCGGACTGCTGCTGGGCCACGCTGACAGCGGAGGACAGCTGAATGTGAGGAGAGACGTTTAGAGAAACTGTGTTTAGCTGCGAGGATCTGCTTCGACGTCTGCACACATGCACAGTCAACAGAGCCTCTGAGAGAGTCCATTAGTCAAGGATGGGTTTCATCAATCACACATTGCCATAACTACAGTGTTAGACAGGACAGCTACAGATGCGTGTTCTCAGACAGCTGTGAGATGGTTAGGCAGTGATTTGGGATTCATGTGACAGACCGTAGCTTAAGCGTTTCTTTGCTTTGCATTTTGTTTTTCGGAGCCTTGTAAACCCTTTTGTGCAAGTCTTCAAGTTTGCTTTCGCAGGGCCGAGCCATAACGGCAGCAGCGCGGTTGAGTGCAGTACTGGGACGTGCCTTGCTGCTATGGAAACGTGTGTGTGTGTGAGTGTGTGTGAGCAGCCAAAGCGTGTGTGCCTGCAGAGGTCAATCTGCTAATTATCTGACTCATTATAATGGGCAGCAAGTAATTGAGAAAGAGTGAGAGCGGGAGCAAAGGAAAGATTGGGAGATGTGTGCAGCCGGTGACTTCGAGATGGAATTCGTCTGCAGAAAATGTGTGTGTGTATATACTTAGGGCTGTTAAAATATTATTTAAAGGATTAGCCTGTTATTTTACATAGTTCTCACTAATAAAGACCTACATTTTTTTTTTTTTGTAAAAAAAAAGCAACATGATATGGTTTGATTAATTCAGTAATTTCATCATCTCCCATTTTCTGGGTCAACAAAAGTTGCACTTGAACTACACTGCAATAAATGACTCCACCAGCAGGAGGCAGTAGTCTGTGTTCGTCCTTTAAACTAGAGATGGGATTTGCGGCTCTTTGAAGGGAGCCGCATCTCATGGATCCGTTCCTTTCAAAGAGCCATTCAAAAGACTGTCTCATTTTTATATTCTGAGCCTGGGTTAACTCATTTTATCTGGGAAATTCGGTACAGACCTTTGCGTTGACAAAAAAAAGTCGCCACCTGGATTTAGTGGGGACTGTTTTTTACAACATGGACCTTATTTCTGGCTTAGAATACTATTGTTTACTCACCCATATAACTTTTGTGTAATTTGTATTCCTTCGGGATATATTTAAATCTGCGTATATCCATATAGTAGGAGTGACTGGGGCACCGAAACACAGCCTCTAAATAATGCATTATCTGCTGCAAAACTCGTTCATTTCATTTTTCATTGCTACTGCTATTTTTTTTTTTTTTTTACAACATGGCTGAATGTTTTTCCGATTCTGAGGTTGTGGACGAACCACAGCAGTAGCAAATTACAGGTAAACAATCCGGCAGAAAAACACAGAAGAAGGCTTTGCACAGTGGTCAGACTCTCCCATCATTAATACAAGATCTTGGTGAAAAATGAATGCAACACTGGATGGAAATAAATCGAATACAGAAGCTTATCGAAACAATGCAGCTGAATAAGCGCGCCTATTAAATAAGCATCGTGCGTGTACTCCGCTGCGGCCCTCCCCTTGTGCCTGTTCTCGTTTCGCATCTTTCGTTTTAAAGAGCCAGTCAATAAATACGGTTCGCTTGCTAAGGTCACATCTCTTTTTTTATTCATTCTAGATTATCTTCTTGCTGTATGTTCAAATTGACTTCAACTGTGTGTGTCATACCCGAAAAACTATGCTCACGTAGATGTTCGACTTGGTGTGTCACGGCCCGCCCTGTCTGCAAATGCTAGCCCGTATCTTTCAGCGCAAAGAGAATTTCTTACTATTGAAGACTTAAATCCTTACAAACAGCAGCAACATGTGGTTTCATGTTTGAAAAGGGTTGCAAATAATGAACGTTTTGGGGACTACTTCCAGTGGCGCATTAATACACATTTGTGCCTGCAGTGCAGTGGTTGACACTGCACAAAGTTAAAAAAAAAAAAAAAAAAGATTGAAGCCACGGTGTTAAAAACCTGTGTGCACATTTGTCTTGCTTCCTGCTCCTGCTTCATACAACTTTTTATCGTCGTACCTAGTTTGGGCTTTTCAAGTTTCTCCCCGGCTTCCAAATTGGCCTCCAAACTGCGGTGCAATAAATCCTATTGGCATATCCAGGTGTTAAACTGAGATTTAATGTGCAGCACAGAGCGCTCCCCCACCCAACCTCAGCAGATGAATGTGGAAACAAACAGTGCACATGCATTATTCTCAAACAGAAAAACACTTTGATAGAAAGGTGGCTTGAACATTGAGATTCAAATCTGCGGCAATGTCTTAAAGCAGATAAAAAAAAAAAAACAATTGGCCATATCTGCAAATACATCTAGACATTGCTATTTTTTATGTGGGTTGTGCAAATAAGCAGGAGAGGATTGGACATGAAAAACTAAATAATTTGAGAACTGCTTCTGTAGTGAATATTTGTATTAGTATTTGTTAAGATAACCCTTTATCCCCCAGTGGGGAAATTTGAGAAAAGTCAGCCAGGAGTCAAACTTAGACTCTTCTCATATGTAGTCAGACATGTTATCCATTGTGTCACTGTCCAGCACACCAATGTTCTCCGCAAGTGTTATTTTTTTTAATGTTTTCTTTGTGGCGAAAAGTGGGTTCTGGAACCTCTCCACTGAGAACTTATTACACTCCAGCAAAATCAATCCTAAAAATTCTGTAGTGCTTTTCTACCTATTAGTACGCACGGCAGTTTACAGTCACAATGACACGCATCTACCCATTTGTTCACACACCACTCGAGCAACTTGGGATTTCAGTGTCTTGTTTGAGGACAGAATGTGGTCCACGTACTAGGGACTGTACCACTAACCTTCTCGTTAGTGGACAGCCCTCTCTAACTACTGAGTTGCCTCTGCTGGGCCGATCAAATTGTTTGGGCGGGCTTTAAAGGGGAATTACCGTTTTTTACAACCTGGACCTTATTTCTGGCATAAAATACGATTGTTTACTCACCCATATAACTTTGGTGTTATTTGGACGATATTTAGATCAACATATATCCATATAGTGGGAGTGAATGGGGCACCGAAACGCAGCCTCTAAATAACGCATTATCTGCTGCGAAACTCGTTCATTTCACCAATTTTTTGTTATGATACGCTAGTGATATTCCGCGTTGAGTCCGGAGTTACCTGTTATCATCATCCGGGGTAGATTGACCTACTAACCTCTGACCTGGATAATGTAATCTCTGAGCGCCGCACACACCCCGCTAGCTCGTTTACCTGTAATTTGCTACAGCTAGTTTTTTTCAACATGGCTGAATATTTTTCCGATTCTGAGGTTTTTGGATGACGACTTTGTTTATGACGGACGTCCTTACCGTTTTGAGCCAGAGTATACGGATGAGAAGCTCGTTGAAAGAGAGAGGAACAACTGGCCAAAGAACAACAAACTGATGCACGTCCGCGACTAGATAACAGGTAACTCCGGACTCAATGTGGAATAGCACAAGCGTATCATAACAAAATATTGGTGAAATGAACGAGTTTCGCGGCAGATTAGAGGCTGTGTTTCGGTGCCCCAGTCACTCCCACTATATGGCTATATGCAGATCTAAATATGACAAACGACTCCAAATGACACCAAAGTTATATGGGTGAGTAAACGATTGTATTTTATGCCAGAAATAAGTGCCAGGTTGTAAAAAACGGTAGATCCCCTTTAAGCAGTGATGGACACTGCTGATGGACAGAACAGTAACGTGGAGTTGAATTTGGCTCAAAATGACATAAATGATTGGTTGGAGGACTATCCAGTTGCAAACAGAGGTAGTTTTTTTTTCTGTCAATTGAAACATAATGAAATCTGAATGGAGCGTATCACTCTGATATTCTACAAAGTCTGGCTAAGTATTTATGGCAGCAGGACAGTATGTGTGGGACTAAATCCAAACGAATTACAGTTTGTCTTAATGGCAATATTTACTTGAACAACGCTGAATCTTCATTTTTTTCCCCACCCCAACTGTCAGATATCACCAGTTTCCTGCTTCCCAAATGTGAGACAGTAAATTGAAACTCTTGGTTTTGGACTGTTGGCCAGACTTGTTGGCCAGGCCTGGCTGTGGATATTTTCACTATCCTCTGGCAAGCCGCAGATAAACTGATTAATCAGATCTAATCGGCAAATTGACTGGTAATGAGTCCAATCTGTTGTCTTTTCATGACATTTCCTTGGAATAGGAAAAATTTAAAAACATGACCGTGCTTATGCTCCAACAGTATGCGCTTTTTTAACCGATCAGTGTTGTTTTCGATCTACCTGGCTATGTACCTGAGCGGCCTTTTGATGCTTAAAGTCTATTGTGACCTGTTCTCTGCCTTATCCTACTGCCCTGAATTCAGCATTTCAAGCATTAAAGCAGCATATATGTCATGTGTATTATCATTATTATCATTTAAAAATGAGGATTAAAGCGACTATTTCAAGTTTTGTCTTCTAGTATCAATCAGTGTACACTACAGTGACTTCCAGGATTCTCGTTAAATACAAACGTTGCTTCCCGAGAAGAAGCAAAGCAAAGCTATATATAACTCTTCTAATGTCTTCGTCTAATGCTCAGAGAGACGACTCAAATGACACTTAACATGAAAACGTATCCTTACGTATTTTTAATCAGCAAATCTGAAGTTCTTCATATTTATCTTGTCACTTGCGAGACCGGCGGTTTTAATAGCACGGATGTGACAGCAGAGAGGCGCAGATAAAGGCGGAGAAGAATTCCCCGAGATTGTGTAAACCCAGAGAACAGTTGTGGGTGAAGCGAACGCTCCGGGAATAGTGATCGCTGGAGAGCTGTTGCGAGCATTTTTCGCAGCAGACTCCTCGACTTGACACAGTCGGGGAAGGACAGGTGTGTGATGGCTGCGTTCCACCGGTGCTAGGGGGAGTTGTTCATTGCTGTGTGCTTGTTTAGGATGATGCAGGTGGAAAAGACACACACTAAACACTAAACTCCTTCTCTCCTCCCGCTTCCCGCTGTGCTCTTGCCAAAAACAGTCTCCTCTGGAAGTCAGTAATGGAAGCCTTATATGCACTTATGTCATCAGGTGGTAGTTGTACTCACTGCTAAACTGTCATTAGGTGTGTTTCAGCAGAGAGTGGTTCATCTGGGACTTTGTCAAGGCTAAGGTTGCTATCCGGCTTTTTTTGTGCACTTACTGATTTCTACTGTCCATCAAAAAGATGCCATCAGATCCCATCACCAAGCCTCATGCCCCCATGCAGGAATTACTGTTACTGCTTCATGGAGCCGTCTTTCATCTACATCTACCTCAATGAACTTGGGCACAGTCTCCATTTGCTGGGTGAGATAACGTTTTCATTAACCACAATGTCCAACAGTGGGTCCCTGCAATCTCCCTAATGGTCAGTTATGCATCCAGGAGCACTTTGTCGTAGATATCTGCGGCAAACCAGAGCATACTTCACTCCACTGCCTCAATTACGCTCATATGATTTGGAATGTCAGGCAGGTTGGATGGGTACAGCCATAGCAGCAACCCTTCACATAATTGATGGAAACTGATTTGGTTTGAGGGCATTTATTTGAAGGTATTATTCAATATTTTAGGCAAAACCTGACAGATCTTTGCCAGAGAATGATCAGTTCCCAATGGAGGGATTCCAGGTCAACTTTCTGGGAACTTGGCCTGGCTTCAAGATTAATGTACCATTGCGCAGTATGTGTGGCTTACCTGGGAGCTGCTCATCTCCAGGCTCTGGATGAGCCGGTCCCAGCGCTGGGCGAAGCTGTCCAGCCTGGCCTCCAGTTTGCTGGCCACGTCTTTGTTCTTAACGCTGGACAGCAGGTCCTGGCTCATAGAACACAGCTTGTCCATCGCGGGACGCTTCACCTCCAGGTCCGCCTTCACCGTCTGGCGGAACAGACGCACACAAGCACACGCTGCAGATGTAATCCTTACTGGCATGTCTCTCGCCCAGCGGGAGACATTACACTAAAGCGTATTCATGTATATTTTATTCTTCTTTCAAACGTAAAGGGTGAGTAGCTGCAGTGTAAGGAGACTCACGGCAAGACGGCGCAGGCAGGCCACCATCTCTATCTGGTCTTTCAGATTGGAGGTCTTAATGGAGCGAACCAGCTCCTCCTTCTGGGTCAGCCAGGAGTCAAATAAACACTGTGAGAAAAGGAGAGAAAACAAGGAGTCAGTTGAGGATAGAGTTGGCAAATAAAAATGAGGCAGAATGAGATACAGGAAAAACACAGAAAGACTAACTACCACGATCGTAACGACCAGCTAGGTGACACTTCAGCTCACCGAGACCCAGATCACACCTGAAAACATAACCCAAAGGTGCTCAAGGTATGGAAGGTACATGGGAGGTAGGAAGATGAAAAAGGTTCCCAAGATCTGGAAGACATTCGATGTAGGCCCTATCCCCAAGAAAGGACTTCCTGGCACTCGAATCGACTTCAACAACTTACAGACTACCTCAGCAACAGTCCACAGAATTTCAGGCTGTAAAGGCAGGAAGTGCAGTGACTTCTGCTTACAATCTACCTTCATAGGATAGCGCAACAGCAACCACCTTCGGCTCGGGATGACAATGAAACTAGTGTTAGACTTCCAGGGCAGATGGTGGACGCCTACAAGTTCCTAGGGTTAGAGACAAAACTAAGGCCCTCCGGAAAACGTTGCTAAGGCTGCTAAGGCTGCCACCACTTTGTAATGTGAGTTTTGCAGTGGGGCTGAGACTAGGGTGTCTGGAGAGTCTGGAGGCAGTGACAGAAAAGTAAATGAGAGGGAAAGCTGAAAGCCAGCCCTCTCAATAGGCTACTGACTGGAAACAGCACAGGAGTACGTTCAGCCACAAACACATCCAACCATATGTCTCAAAGTGTTTAGGGGGCTCTTTCTTGCCAACACTCATCACAATGGCACATCCCCAAGTATCTTAAAATAGCGCCTATGTTAGAGAAATAAAATGTCCTCAGTAAACAAAGGGCTACTGCAACCCGAATGGTGGCAATGAAAAATCACGTTTTGGGGCTTTTAATTACGGCCGATCTGTTAATCGCGTATAATCTGATGTTGTGATTTCAGCTTCCTCACATATTAATAACAGAACACGGGCAAATCGGATATCTAGGCCCGTTTAATTTCCCTTGTCAAAGTGGGCTGTGGCTAAAAATATCAAATTCAAAGACACTCATAAAGGACAGAGGAAATAAGAAGCGTTTCTGAAAGAAAGGATCATCAAATGAATATTCCAAGACAGTATATTTATACACGGCTATTTTCCATGTTGCATTTGCACAAGCACAACCATGCATTGTGGGATTTATTTTCATCAACTACTACTCTTCTTGTTTGTGATTTTTCCTTCCTCCTATACATGTGTTTGGCTCATTTATGTGCAGTTGCTTATTTTGGATAAAGGTTACTGGGGTCACAGCGCTCTTAAACGTGTATGTCTTGGCGCTTGTGCCAAGCAAGAAACAATGCTCGGTGCCACGTCTGTGCCTCGACCCCAAGGACACACAGCACCAGTCTCAAGAGATAAATCATTTATCCGTAAATATATTTGAGACAGGCCGCCTTTGCTTCGTGGAAAGTCACGGACAAGGACTCGCGGAGAACTAAAGATGAATTGTATAAAAGTACCCTGCTGAGAGGGACACTGTCAGAATTGGGGTGGCAAAACCCATCATGTCATCGTTCAATAAATGTTTCTAGGGAAGATTTCCGAGCCTCCAGAGAATCCTTCAGTGCGCGTTAACCTGGTAACATGACTTGCATTGTTTTTTTTTGTTGTTTTGGCTGGAGGTTTGGCTCAAAATGAAGGAAGGCAACACTTAGAGTATACAAAAGCGTATATGTGGCGTGATCTGCCTCAACCTCCAAGACTGTTCATATCACCTCTCTGTTTTCACTCCCCCATTCACAGAAAGAATAATATTGTTGCTAGGGCTCTGCATTATCAATCATCACTATTGGGCAACCTGAGGAAGCAGATGGAGGGAGTGCTAAAGGCGCATTCAGGAAGCACAGCAATTCAAGAGATGCATAATGATGCCAATGAATTTTACCGCTTGTGGTCATGATAGATGTAATTGCCACCTTTTTTTCAAATGAGATATGCTCACTAGGTTTAATTTGCTAAAGGATAAAGAGGTTGTACAGAAAGTTTATTCAAAAGCAAGTGTTGCAAGACTGACAATAAAACAATGAATTACATTTTGTAAATATTTATCTTTAATATGTTAAGAAAAGGAAAGGATAAGATGCTTGAATAAGTTTTTCGCTTGTTCGTCTAAAACAATTGGATTTTGTTGTAGGAGTCATATTAAACATTAACCTACTAAGAACCAGTAAGAAAATCTCAATAAAACATGTTTAGTAATCAAATTAAGGAACAAAACACAAAACAATTTCAGGATAATTCTTCTTACATGGCATTTTTTAGTCTTTATTTAAGATATTTCAACCGAGTAAAATTTTGTTTTTTACAGTGCAGAATCACTGAAATAACCAGTAAAGTATCTCTCTAGGTAGTTCTTTAAAGGCTTAAATTACTGCTTGAGTTCATCTACGCATTTTTAGCATGTTTTTGGATAAAATGAAACCCAGCTTTTGCTAAGTAAACCTTTGACTGTATTTAATCACTAGAATGAGAAAAACATAACACAATTGTATTTGTACCGTTATCTTCCATCAAGCCTCAGTTGTAACTGAGGATGTTCAGAGGTGACAACCTTTACCACAAACCCTATCAATACTTCATAATCAGAAAGATGACACCTGCCATTATCATGCAATATTTATATATTTGGCAACACCAGAACTTCCGATTGTCTTGTGTGCACTGTAAAAAATGAATGAATACTACACATGTGGAAAAGCCAATACCTCGAGATTATCTTTTCGATCACATGGCTAAATCCAGTCCAATTCAACATCTTGCTAATCTCACTACTATTTCAAGGAATATATCTCCCCTTTTCTCTGTGTGTGTCTCTTTGGCATTTCTACACAACCCTTTATTGCAATCTGAATCAAAGTCAGCTGAGGGAGTCGAGAAAGTGCAGTGCGGAGTTTCAAGTTGTTCTGATGAGCGTTCCTCATATTTTAGAATATTTTAGGGTCTTTTCTTGTTCTGTGTTTTTGTTATACTTTCTAAGCAGTATCCTCAGGGGCCATTAGGCAGAGTGTGGGCGAAGCCTAAGCCTCCATTGTTGCTAGGCAACATTTTCCAAGCCATCCACCCAAGTAACCTTGTGAGCTGACATGAAATGCAATGAAAACATTGACCCCAACAATGGCCAGTAAGTCATGAAAAGACTAAAGAAGTCCAGCCTGCCAACCAGAATCTACAGCAACTTCTAAAGGTGCACATTCAAGGGCTTATTTACCATCTGCACCACATTCTGATGCAGTAACTGGTTGATCTCCTGCCTCAATTCCACTCACCCAAACATTCACACGCTTCGTACCTGTTCGTTAGTGAAGTGCTGCCATTTCAGGAGAATCTCCTGAAGCAGAATCCAGCGTTCTTCTGTCCACCTACAAATGGCTGCCCAGCGGTCACCAAGCACCTGCACAGAGTACACACAGTATATCATGTACCGAAATGTACATTAACGTCTTTCTATTAGCATAGAGTATGGACTGGGAGCGCTATGGTCAAAATGGGAAACCCTTCAGAAGGTAGTAGAGAATGGCTGAGCCAAGATCCTGTGGCACTTCCAGAAACAGATTGACAAGCTGGTGATGGCTAACCAACCGGACATTGCAGTGGTGTACAAACAGCAGAGGAGGGCTTTAGCAACATAAGGAAGAAGGTACATGACAAGAAATATCAAGTGCTGAAAGAAGAACTATAAAAGAGATGCAGGGTGAATGCAAAAGTGATCCCCAAGATGATCAAAACACTTGGGTCAAACTGGGGGAGTGGCTTGAGCAGATTCCAGGAACAACATTCGTGATCTATGTCTAGAATTGTGCAATTGTAGGAATAGCTAAGACTCTGAGAAGGGCCCTCAAAGTCCCATGCCTCTGGTTGAGGAGACCCAAGCTTGAGGAAGGCACACACCACGGCCAACAGTGGAAGAAGGGGATTTATAAGATCAGCAGTTACCGGAAATGTTTAGTTACTTGTATTGCCGCACAAGGGGGTCATTCCACATACTGAAAACAAGGGTTCACGTATTTTTGGGAAGGGGAAACACGAGCTTGAGGACGACACACCCCAACCCCCAAATGCGGAAGAAGGGGATTTATAAGATCGGCAGTTACTGGAAATGTTGTTCCAGTCTTTGGTTATGTTTGTCATGATATAGTTGTTTTTTTTTGTTGCATTAAAGCATGCATGAGTACTGACTCCATCACATCAGCATATTGGTAGCTAGCTGCTTTGCTGAGTAAAATGAGAGGGACACTGCACAAAGTCATCAGCATGACAGAGAGGCAAAGAGGAGGGAGAGGGTGGCAAAGGTGGAAAGGGGGTGGTTAGTGAGGGAGGACAGGAAATGGAAAGAAAATGACATCGGAAAAAAAAACAAATGTGAGAGACAAGCAAGAGGGCAGAGAGAGACGTGGGGAGCGAGGCCCAGCAGGTTAATCTTAAGATGAATGGCCTGTGATTAATCAAGTGACAGTTCAACAGCAGGGGGAAACCAGGGAAGGCACCTTCTATTTGCATTTTTACATTCCGGCACACAGAGTCCCCTCACATCTATTTATCTCTCTTATCTTGCATTCAGCAATAAACTGCACTGCAGGAAACCTCAAGCTGAAACTCTAGTTCTTAAAAAGAAAGCCAACTAAAAACCTGCATTAAGTTCATGATGACATTAAGTGTGATTATACCATACATGCACCCACAACCGGTGTCTGTTTACATTCTCTTAATATGACATTGTGAATAATTCAGGATACTTATAACAGCACTGTGTCATTAATATATTTGTGCAAATTACTTTTTTATCAATGGGTTTCATGACTAAAGTTCAGGAAAAGACCATACTTTCATCTAATCCGCGTTCAGTGCAGAGGAGCTTACTTTTATCTCAAAATCCCTAGACCTTTTCTCCCTTAGGACGAGTTTCCCTCACGCCCAGTCATCTACATTTGTTCATTTCCTGCTTGTGTGTGTCGCCGGCTTTGTCCAAATCTGCTGCAGCATGCGCCCTCACACTTTCCCCCAAAGAAGAACAGATTGAGCTTCCCAAGATAAAATCACCATGACTTCCTATTTTCTCCACTGCAGCTCTTGTAATATCCAGTCCAGATGGTTCGGTACAGTCTTCATCTGCAGCCCGAGCTGTAGTTGGGCATTGCTGCTGAAACGTGGTCCCTGAGCTATTTTCCTTGTATGGATTATCATGAACACGGATGCTGAAGCCAGATACAACCTCAAAAATAATCTGAATTTCAGCATTGTTTCAACAAGCTCTAATACGTGCCTGGTTTGTCCATCCCATCTGATGCCTAAGTGAACAGGATATGATCTGTTAATTGCATAGTCAATATTAAACATACTATTATGGTTATGGAATGGTCATGGTGAAAGGGTGTTGTGT